>JAVTVY010038740.1:0-15910 GCA_036873755.1 Hanleya hanleyi
TCACTCAACCTAAGGCACTATTCCTCATCAGGACCTTAATGGAAGCTCCAATCCACCAATCACTCAACCTAAGGCACTATTCCTCATCAGGACCTTAATGGAAGCTCCAATCCACCAATCACTCAACCTAAGGCACTATTCCTCATCAGGACCTTAATGGAAGCTCCAATCCACCAATCACTCAACCTAAGGCACTATTCCTCATCAGGACCTTAATGGAAGCTCCAATCCACCAATCACTCAACCTAAGGCACTATTCCTCATCAGGACCTCAATGGAAGCTCCAATCCACCAATCACTCAACCTAAGACACTCCTCCTCATCAGGACCTTAATGGAAGCTCCAATCCACCAATCACTCAACCTAAGGCACTATTCCTCATCAGGACCTCAATGGAAGCTCCAATCCACCAATCACTCAACCTAAGGCACTATTCCTCATCAGGACCTCAATGGAAGCTTCAGTCCACCAATCACTCAACCTAAGGCACTATTCCTCATCAGGACCTCAATGGAAGCTTCAATCCACCAATCACTCAACCTAAGACACTATTCCTCATCAGGACCTCAATGGAAGCTCCAATCCACCAATCACTCAACCTAAGGCACTATTCCTCATCAGGACCTCAATGGAAGCTTCAATCCACCAATCACTCAACCTAAGGCACTATTCCTCATCAGGACCTCAATGGAAGCTCCAATCCACCAATCACTCAACCTAAGGCACTATTCCTCATCAGGACCTCAATGGAAGCTCCAATCCACCAATCACTCAACCTAAGGCACTATTCCTCATCAGGACCTCAATGGAAGCTCCAATCCACCAATCACTCAACCTAAGGCACTATTCCTCATCAGGACCTCAATGGAAGCTCCAATCCACCAATCACTCAACCTAAGGCACTATTCCTCATCAGGACCTCAATGGAAGCTCCAATCCACCAATCACTCAACCTAAGGCACTATTCCTCATCAGGACCTCAATGGAAGCTCCAATCCACCAATCACTCAACCTAAGGCACTATTCCGCATCAGGACCTCAATGGAAGCTCCAATCCACCAATCACTCAACCTAAGGCACTATTCCTCATCAGGACCTCAATGGAAGCTCCAATCCACCAATCACTCAACCTAAGGCACTCTTCCTCATCAGGACCTTAATGGAAGCTCCAATCCACCAATCACTCAACCTAAGGCACTCCTCCTCATCAGGACCTTAATGGAAGCTCCAATCCACCAATCACTCAACCTAAGGCACTCCTCCTCATCAGGACCTTAATGGAAGCTCCAATCCACCAATCACTCAACCTAAGGCACTATTCCTCATCAGGACCTTAATGGAAGCTCCAATCCACCAATCACTCAACCTAAGGCACTATTCCTCATCAGGACCTCAATGGAAGCTCCAATCCACCAATCACTCAACCTAAGGCACTATTCCTCATCAGGACCTCAATGGAAGCTCCAATCCACCAATCACTCAACCTAAGGCACTCTTCCTCATCAGGACCTCAATGGAAGCTCCAATCCACCAATCACTCAACCTAAGGCACTATTCCTCATCAGGACCTCAATGGAAGCTCCAATCCACCAATCACTCAACCTAAGGCACTATTCCTCATCAGGACCTCAATGGAAGCTTCAATCCACCAATCACTCAACCTAAGGCACTATTCCTCATCAGGACCTCAATGGAAGCTCCAATCCACCAATCACTCAACCTAAGGCACTATTCCTCATCAGGACCTCAATGGAAGCTCCAATCCACCAATCACTCAAGAAAGCTGATCAGAAATATCCACCGAGTATAACTGCGTCGATCGGTACTGCACCATATCCCAAACACCAAAATTACAATGTATCCCAACGAGGGCAAACTGTTTACCGCCCTTGAACCGTATCTGTCCTCTTATGCGTATATTTAGGAATCGTTAACAGACCAAAGATAATACCCATAGTTCGAATTTCCTTACATCAGATTTCCTGTACATACTATACAACTATCTTGAAAGCACTGTTACTCCAGATGGAACATTTGCACCGATATAACAATAGAACCCACTTACTCGTGTGAAAAACGTGTCTTTCACCTCAATCAATTGTCTCACAAAACTTTTTGCAGACATTGATAACACAATAGTATTTTAACGTGCAGGATATCTGCTAGGGACTGCAAGATGAGACAAAAAATCATCCGAGCGCTGTGTGGTTTGAATCGCCATGGTGTGGCAATGAACAGACACATGGAAAAAGTGACCACTCGCAAATGTAATCATTCATAATACTTGTCCGAATATCTTTACACGTGGACATCTATCTGACATGTATCATAAAACCCATATAAAATGAGCTTTAATGACCACGAGAATGATAATTTGTTTCTCACATCACAATAACTTAGCATATGAATGTCAAAACATAATCGAAGCTACTTAGCAAATATATAAAGGCTTGATACAGTTTTGATATCATACAAGTGTATCACATTGTTTTTGGTCGCTGTGATGTGACAAATCTTGATAACAACTTACTGGCATCAACTTTTGATCCCTTCTCTCTTGTTCGATTGAATTTTATTTTATCTCTTTTTGGAATTTGTGTTGAAAGCCTGATACCAAAATGTCATCGACCTTCAATATATAATTTTATTTAGTAAATATTCCTTCTGAGTATAGACTCTATACTGATTGTCGGACCTGACGATTATGATTGAATATGTAATTAATTATGGCGCTGATTCGTTAACCCACACGCTGACTCAGTGAACTCAAAATAATTGATACTGGTCCTCGAACTTAAGGCCGTTCTACACGGGCAAGTTCCTTGACAGTTTTCCCAGGACATTGAAAAAGTGCTCGTGGAAAGGAAAAAGTGACAACTTTTCCTCGTAAATTCCCACTTGTTCAAAAGCTGGTCCTACTAGCTTCACAACTGAACAAGAAAGTTCGCCGAGTAGATATAGCGAACGAGAAAAAGTGTCACTTTATTAATATGCGTGCGCGTCTTCCATGCCGTTCGTCTACTTTCGGTATTTCCTGAAAGTGAAAGCAAGTTTGAATGTACACCAGGTGAGTTTGCTTATCTACACGGACACGTCACTCATCCCATAGTAGACTCTATGCTTATCCGGACTTGTCAAGGAAAACTTGCCCGTGCAGAACGGGCTTTATCCCATATTATCCCGTACAATCCGTTATTCCAGTATTTCAGCTTCATGCATAATTGAACTTGAGTTGTTTTATATAGTTTTGTATACTGCACGACGAAGGTGGGAGATTATAGGTCAACATATGTAGGCGAATAGGGCACATCTTTATTTAAACATTGGGATCACAGTCTAAATAGGCATGGCAGTGTAGATGTACTTCTAGTTCATGACGAGTATACATTCTGATATTGATAAGCGGTCCTTCATCTGTTCAAGTTCAGTTACCCTTGACATGAGTGTCCTTCAGTGTGTCACTATGATTGTATTGCCAACAGCGATTTGCAGGTCTTTCGGGAATATTATAATCCAGACAAAAATCATGAATTGACCATCGCGTCAAAATTATAATCGTCTCTCTTTTCGCAAAGTTTATGATAATTGCTTTACACTGGTAGCATTTAACCCTATCTGACCAGCGATAGGTGATGTACCGCATGGGGCAGCCTACCAGAAAATGTATCAAATATCCAAGATGACCGCATTGGTGACATCGTTTTCCCAGAAGGCATTTTTGGGCAGATTTTTTTCTGTTCGATTTTTCGATTTTGTTTTTTATTTATGCAATTTTCTTCGCAAAAACGATAGATTACTAAATAATTTATCTGATGCGAAATAAATTTTACTTTTTTTTTGACATTTTTATCTTGAGAAAATAAAAAATTTGAAGAAAAAGGACAACAACATTTTTCTGGGGCACAAAATCGCCATTTTGAATCTACCCATGCTTCTCTTCTCAGGGGGTTGTGCCAATAGGGCATAATGGCCCCAATATGATAGGCTATAAAGTCACAAAGTTTCAGCTCTCCACTTTTTCATAGCACATGAGAACAGTTCAAAGAGGGTGGGAATATATTATTTGGCCAAGCGTATTTAGTCATATATGGCTGGGTGGCATAGCTGCAAACGTATACTCGTAAAAATCGTCCAATGGCCGGTAGAAAGATAACAATTTCATTACAAACGTCAGATGTGACATTATGTAGCTGGCGATAAAGAATTCCTTCATCCATAATCGAAACAACTGAACCTTATTCATAGGACACAAATAGCTTGGACCAAACTTCAAGTGGGCATGAATAAAAACAACAAACCAGATATTAGGCCTATAGGGAAAACTCCTTTAGCTGTTTTGTTTGTGAGGCCAAAAGTTTGTTTTTCTTTTTCAATTCTGCAAGGAGAGCTGTGTTTCGAACCGATAAATTATCCAAGTTTTATACTCTACACGCTCACAGTTAAAACTAGATACAATCGATCGAATACGATGCCTTTTGCATGTCAAGTAAAGGAAACATTCATTATTTGTGAAGAGAGTAAAAACGTAAAACTTTGGAAAAACAATTTTAACGTTCCCCCTGGTGGTGCCACCTATAGGCGAATCGGCACGAAAATATCCCTAAAAGATACCTTGAGGGAAGGTATCCACATACCAAATTTGGAAAGAATCCATTCAGGTCTTCAACAGTTACTGTCCGGAAATGCAATTTTACCTCGGCCCACAGGTGGCGCCACCTAAATGCAGATAGGCATAAAAAAAATAATACAAACCGAGATCTTGAGGCAAGATCCCTTGACATTGGAAATAGAAAACTGAATCTGTTCACTTTCACCAAAATGTTAACTCGACATACAGGTAGCGCCACCTATGACATGAAAAACAATCCCAAGCGAGACCTCCAGGCAAGGTACCCATATACCAAACTTGAAAAGAATCCATTCAAGTTTTTAAAAGTCCGGAAACATAATTTTAAATTGTTCCCCAGGTGACGCCACCTATTTGTGGATCGGCATGAAAAACAATGCCAAGCGAGATATTGAGGCGAGGTACCCACATATCAAATTTGGAAAGAATCGTTCCAGGTTTCCAAAAGTTCTTGTCTGGAAACACTTTTTACTTAGCCTGCAGATGGCCCCACCTATACACGAATCGACACGAAAAACAATCTCAAACCAGATCTTGAGGCAAGGTACCCACACACCAAATTTGGAAAGAATCATTAAGGTTTTCAAAAGTTATTGTCTGGAAATGCTATTTCAATTTGGTGCCACCTAGAGGCAAATAAGTATTTAGATACGTGTATATAAACCATGCCAATACAAAGAAGCCAAAAATTGACGAAACCTTCATTTATTGCAAACGCTCGTAGACCTTGTTTAATGTCACTTTTAACTGCGAGTGTTTGCATTATAAATCAAGGGGTACTTCATCGGTACGAAAACAACTTTTTGTGCAGATTTGAAGAAATTCATATCTGGCTTCAGAAACGTAACAATACGTTTTTGCTATGTTATTTTTGTTATATAATCACCTGATCGAGAGCCACGCTTTACCTCAATGAAATCCAGCCAATGGCTAGGTCCCGAGGATACATTTGTTTATATTGACAATGCTTACAGGCGATGCATTTTGTTTGCAAATGCC
Organism: Hanleya hanleyi; assembly: GCA_036873755.1. Classification (NCBI taxonomy): domain Eukaryota; kingdom Metazoa; phylum Mollusca; class Polyplacophora; order Lepidopleurida; family Hanleyidae; genus Hanleya; species Hanleya hanleyi. Next base: position 5,627 of record JAVTVY010038740.1, read on the forward strand.
AATTTAACTTGGGGACAACGAGTTGGTTTGGGTTTTCAGTGTTTTGAAGCCACTATAATACATATTTTCAGAAGTTTGTGGTATTGCCAGTGTTGAAGCATTGTTCAGTGCCGAACTCAATCGGCTCAGGCGCAAGCTGACTTATCTCAGGAAACAAGAGCTCTCTAATATTGGAGGTGGCCCGATTGTAGCACAGGCCAGCTTCTTTACTCGAGCTTTAAATTTAATTCACGATACTCTAAAATGGGCGACAGGCTCGACGGCAATCGTACAACGTTGAAACTACTGCACTATGAGTGATCGGGTCATAGATAAATAGATACGTGTGCTGATGTGAAGATCAACGATAAGGAAAACCTGCAGTTATTGTTATCTCTGTGGGCAGTCTGGGCCTAACCTTGACGTTACGTCAGTACCTCTGCCTAACCTTGGCGCCACGTCAGTACGTCTGCCTAACCTTGGCGCCACGTCAGTACGTCTGCCTAACCTTGGCGCCACGTCAGTACGTCTGCCTAACCTTGGCGCCACGTCAATACGTCTGCCTAACCTTGGCGCCACGTCCGTACGTCTGCGTAACCTTGGCGCCACGTCAGTACGTCTGCCTAACCTTGGCGCCACGTCAGTACGTCTGCCTAACCTTGGCGCCACGTCAGTACGTCTGCCTAACCTTGGCGCCACGTCAGTACGTCTGCCTAACCTTGGCGCCACGTCAGTACGTCTGCCTAACCTTGGCGCCACGTCAGCGTAACCTTGGCGCGTCCCGCTAACCTTGGCGCCACGTCAGTACGTCTGCCTAACCTTGGCGCCACGTCAGTACGTCTGCCTAACCTTGGCGCCACGTCACGTAACCTTGGCGCCACGTCTGTCCTAACCTTGGCGCCACGTCAGTACGTCTGCCTAACCTTGGCGCCACGTCAGTACGCAACCTTGGTCATAACCTTGTCAGTAAACCTGGCGCCACGTCAGTATCTGTAACCTTGGCGCCACGTCAGTACGTGGCGCCACGTCAACGTCTTAACCTTGGCGCCACGTCACGTCTGCCTAACCTTGGCGCCACGTCAATACGTCTGCCTAACCTTGGCGCCACGTCAGTACGTCTGCCTAACCTTGGCGCCACGTCAGTACGTCTGCCTAACCTTGGCGCCACGTCAGTACGTCTGCCTAACCTTGGCGCCACGTCAGTACGTCAGGAACGTCCGAATTCTGGAATGTCATCGTCCAGAGATGGATAGTTGACACTGCCAAGATTGTAATCGTCTCTCTAGTCATGAGTCGAAAGTCTAGAGCGAATGTAAGCATTGCTCCATGATTGTTACACATACTGAACCATGTTTTATTTTACAGAGTTTGTTTTGGGAGGGCGTCTACGAGTTTGTGCATAAATATTCTTCTGATGGACAAAGGTACATAACCCTGGAAGACACTTTACCAGGTATGGCCTATCAGTTTTCCACCGAATGCTTGTCTGGATCTGTGAAGACATTTCCTCGTCAATTATCGAACTTTACCGTCATTAAAATGTCCACGTCATCGCGGAGAACAATTGCAGTTGCTGAATATCATTAAACACAGAATCCCAAACAACATTGTACACAGGATGGCAGGTACAATCAGGTCATGTCATTCAATATGTCCACATGAACATCTACAATAAAAGCGTGTCTGGGATACAAATCATGACAGAGATCACTTTTGGTTCTTAGAAATATGCAGTCAGTATATTCTTGTCAGCACACCGGCATCGTTTTCCACCAATATTTTAATGTTGCGTTTAATTCCATGTATGGTCAATGGTTCCAGATCTACACTACTAGTTTTGTGGAACATGTGCATGTAGCTCGCATAAGCCATGAGAAATCACCCATCAAATTCCCCATACACATAGCAGCATCCTCTCAATCCAGATCTATCTCTGATTAGTAAAGACACCCTCACTCTCTGAATTCCCTAGATAATCTGCCATTTAATAGTTATAGGCATTTATATCATCATTATTACGACTTCTTTTCAACTGTGATACAGGTTTCGTGGCAGATGGTGGACGATGGTGTGGTCAGGAGACTTCCCCAGGCTATAACAGTACATTTTGTGCGGGCTTTGACGACACCTCGAATTGTCCCTGGAATTCTGAGTTTTCATTCTGGACTGTTGCTTCACAAAAGGTAACTTTAATCAAAAACATATATTTGCTCTGTCGAGTGACAAAACTTATCCACATCCACAATATGAAGATCAAAACTTATCCACAATATATGTAGTCGCTCATGAACAGCATTCCAATCACTTCATCGGGAAGTTAAATGCTACATTTTAGGCAGGACTCTGCTGGGATTAGGGGGCAAATATTTCAGTAATACAGTAGAATTTTCACAGTTTATGATAGGGATTAGTAGAATTATCGACTCTCATTTTTTACGCCAGAAATCGGTCTGTGTATATTCATGAGTTTGTGAGATCGATTTTGAGGTGGGATGTATTGGTGTGTATTGTGACATGGGAAGTCGAATAGTGTGGATGGTTGAGTGTGGGATGGGCATCTCAAACGTGGAGTAGATATTCATTCATTTATTTATTTTTGTACTTTCTAATCTGAACCATGAAGTAGTTATTTTACATCCCTTCCTAATTCGCAACGTCGAATACAGAAGCTATTTATTTATTTGTTAATTTTTGGTCGTCCATCGCTATCCCGAGAGTCTTATATTATCCCAGGCATGTGTAAATGTCGAGTGATTGTATTTTCATTGTATTTTCGCTATCTATTTGTAACAGAGCAGATCTAATGCGGCCATTTCATAGTACAAGCGTCTAGTCCGTTATTCAATATTCAGCCGTCGTTCATTAAAGAATTTCCGCGTCAAAAGACCTAATCCATAGAATAACATTAGCACCAAATTAAAAAGATAAATCATAGTATACGTAAAACTAGGCAAGACAGAAGCGGTCAACAGTTTTCATTGATGCGAGCAAGACATCATGATGTTTCAGAAACATCAAATCCGTATTGCTGATCAGTATTCTTAATCCATATGATATATGTTGTGAAGTCGTTATCTGGAGTATGCTGTATCCCAGTCACCACGCTTTGATTGTGACTGTTCATATGAACACTGTGAGGATCTAGAAATACATAGTTTCATACGGCCCCTAGCCCCGGGTTAAGCCGATTCAGACACAAGTTACGAAACGTACCGCCATAGATCTTGCACGCTGCGCTCGATTTTGCTATCAGCATGCGATATATGTCGTCAAATTTGAGAAACTTCGAGTGAAGGCGCTTGATGATATAGCAATGTTTTACAAGTGACGTTGATTAAAATCGTCACATTTAAAACAGGATCTAGCAAATGCTAATAGGCGAGATAGGTATACGTCATATGCAGGTCCCTCTGGTATAGAACTGTCCAGATAGGGCTAGTTTCCGATGTCGAAATTGTAATAATCTCTTTTGTCGTAAAGTCGACGAGAGAGAAGGCCCGCTTCATTTTTATAGAGATATAGGTCTAAATAAGATGTGCCGCTAGGGTCATCTGTAGTTTCCTTCAAATCCTGTAAAAGTGGATATATATCATTGTCTGCTTCTACTATATAGCGATTATCCACAGCAAGTGGGTGAGCAGCATGTGTTTTGTACCATGTCTGTTACCATGAGTGTTGTACCATGTCTGTTACCATGAGTTTGTACCATGTCTGTTACCATGAGTGTTGTACCATGTCTGTTACCATGAGTTTGTACCATGTCTGTTACCATGAGTGTTGTACCATGTCTGTTACCATGTCTGTTACCATGAGTTTGTACCATGTCTGTTACCATGAGTTTTGTACCATGTCTGTTACCATGATTTTGTACCATGTCTGTTACCATGAGTTTTGTACCATGTCTGTTACCATGAGTTTGTACCATGTCTGTTACCATGAGTGTTGTACCATGTCTGTTGCCATGAGTTTGTACCATGTCTGTTACCATGAGTTTGTACCATGTCTGTTACCATGAGTTTTGTACCATGTCTGTTACCATGAGTTTGTACCATGTCTGTTACCATGAGTGTTGTACCATGTCTGTTACCATGAGTTTGTACCATGTCTGCTACCATGAGTTTGTACCATGTCTGTTACCATGAGTGTTGTACCATGTCTGTTACCATGAGTTTGTACCATGTCTGTTACCATGAGTGTTGTACCATGTCTGTTACCATGAGTATTGTACCATGTCTGTTACCATGAGTGTTGTACCATGTCTGTTACCATGAGTTTTGTACCATGTCTGTTACCATGAGTGTTGTACCATGTCTGTTACCATGAGTTTTGTACCATGTCTGTTACCATGAGTGTTGTACCATGTCTGTTACCATGAGTTTTGTACCATGTCTGTTACCATGAGTTTTGTACCATGTCTGTTACCATGAGTTTTGTACCATGTCTGTTACCATGAGTTTTGTACCATGTCTGTTACCATGAGTTTTGTATCATGTCTGTTACTATGAGTTTTGTACCATGTCTGTTACCATGAGTTTTGTACCATGTCTGTTACCATGAGTTTTGTATCATGTCTGTTACCATGAGTTTTGTACCATGTCTGTTACCATGAGTTTTGTACCATGTCTGTTACCATGAGTTTTGTACCATGTCTGTTACCATGAGTTTTGTACCATGTCTGTTACCATGAGTTTTGTACCATGTCTGTTACCATGAGTTTTGTACCATGTCTGTTACCATGAGTTTTGTACCATGTCTGTTACCATGAGTTTTGTACCATGTCTGTTACCATGAGTTTTGTACCATGTCTGTTACCATGAGTTTTGTACCATGTCTGTTACCATGAGTTTTGTACCATGTCTGTTACCATGAGTTTTGTACCATGTCTGTTGCCTCGCGGGGAAGATTAATTTCCTCTTCATGATGACTGTACATGGATAATTTCTTTGATAGGCATTCATAAGTCGGCGTATATAACACAAGGCTATTCTATGGATAACAACTTCTTTATTGCTGTGGAGCTGACGTTTCGTTGGAGATACTTTCTACTTTTTAAAAGCTAATGAAAGCTGAGTAGCTTTGAAAAAGTTGTATCTCCAACGAAACGTCAGCTCCACAGCAATAACGAAGTTGTTATCCATAGAATAGCCTTTTGTTGTACATGGATAGTCACACATGTCCAGCTAATCATATCGTAGTTAGTTATATCGTCGATATTTAGCCGAAATTGCACTGAATGTGACGTTATTCCCTAACTCAGTCACCTTTATATAGCGATTATCCACAGCAAGAAGATCGTCTACATAGCGTTTGGCGAATGAGAAGGAACGGGCTTTGAATAGCCCATTGAATAGGAATTGTGATGTCCAACTGAAATATCACGCCGTAGGCAGACATGGCATCCCACTCGTCATTTTATACTGACAGCGAGGGAATCAGTCCTTCTATCCTCTTAATGCTGAGCGTAAGCGAAGAAGCATTAAGATAACCTCCTATTCCAGAGAGTTTCTGATAGATTGAGACCGCATGGACTAAGGTCGTGGAAAACCTTAATAGTATGGGTGAACGATTTGATAATGAAGAACAGGAAATGGGATAACTGATTGAGAGAGCGAGAGTTATTGTTGCAAATGTTAGGACTGGGATGGCGGAGTTGACGACAGGGCTGGGATAATTGAATGGGGAGGGGATAATCGCTTTGAATAACCAGGTTGATGCGCTAGCTGAACTAGTAAAGGCATCACTTCTGAGTCAAATGAGTCAGTTGAAGGTGGTAGCCATTGAAATAAGCCAAGTCAGCGGAAAGGTCTATCAGATATTATGATGGGGACAGACTTAATCGAAACCGGAGCTCAATGGGTCACCAGGCACGATACCGGGGCCATTCAGCCTTAGCCATCGCAAGAACAAATACGTTGGAATGAAGCCATACTAGGCGATGTACTTTTAGGGGGACAATATCTCCAGGGTAATCTAGATAGCCCTGGTTAGGCGTTGTCCGGTGACAATGAAGTTTTCGTTACTACACGTACACCCCAGCAGTCATGGCCCTGTGGTAACGCTGTCCCTGATCAGTCTGGGTTGAGTCGCTGTGGTCGTGGCGTACACTTGTCCAGGTTTAGATCAGTTGAAAGGCAGCTATCCCAAGAACGCAGCCGTAGCAACAGTCCTTCACTTCCCTGTTGTCCTTCTATTACTTCTATATCGGAATTGTTAGCCCTTAGAGAAATGTAATAATGGTGAGGAATCCCCACAATCACTTAGGCCGCGTCTGCAGGTAGAGGAACGGGGTGTTGGGAACAGATTGAAGGATTTTGTTCATAGTGTACTAAGCTAGCTAGGGATGGATACCCAGGAACAAGTAAGGGGGTCGTTGAATCAATGGCGGTAGAACATTACCTGTGAGGGTGAAGAGAATGACAGGATGTGATGTTTGAAACGGAAAAAGATCCGACAACTACTGAAGATGCTTTATCTTATGTAAGCTCCTCAATGCACAATCAAAATGCATCTCTCAGGGTTTTAAGCAGTTACAGTTGATTCGGTTCGAGAGACACTTTCCTGGATCGCTGGCCGGGCAGGAATGGAAGGGGTAGGTTGGGAGTCCAGGGATAATAATCTGTCACGCTCTCGGTTGCCACGGTCCTACCGACCACCCAGGCCACCAATATTGCCCAGTCTGGAATAGTTTAAATGGGTGCGATTGGCGGGTTCAATTGGAACCCACGAATGATGGTGCAGGATCCACGCGGGATGCAGTAGGTGATATAGAATGAACTACATTAGTTAGGTATATTACTCTGTCTCGTTCTCAGAGTTGGGCTATATCAGTTCCGGCCAAAGTTGGGTCCGTGCCTGTGACAGCTGTAGTGGAAGGTGCTGCCCAAGTCAGGACGTGTTTGCTAGGTTATGGCTTCGCGGACTGTCATTCTGCCCCGTCCGGTTGACTGGCGTATTGCGGGGTATATCCAATATAGGAATATTGGTTAGAGTCCCTCTTTCTATTACACATTTTCATTGTACTGGGGATATAGTGATCGCACACTTGTTCCATGATCATCTACTGATTTCATGTCAGCTTATGGGTATGTTGTTGATTTTAGGCACACGGCCTTGGTTGTTGGGGGAACTAGCTCTAATCGGTAGGAAATGTCGAGACATTAGGTGCAGGCGTCCTTATATTTTGTCATTGGTCACAATAGCAGTCCCTGTGTAGAGTTTTTGGTGACGCGTCGTAATGGATGCGCCAGGAGGGAGGCACGGTACATGGCTTCTCAGGTGTATGGTGGCATGCTCTGTTCCACCAAATAGAGGTTGCAGTAGCTTTGTATTTTGAGGTTCATTGTAGTCTTGTACGTGAAGTTTGATCTTATTCTGTTGTATAGGACGTTATATGTTGGGGTTAAAGGGGAAAAAGTATATAAAATTTCTTGATTTAAGATTGGTGGATCAGGTCACAGGCCCGCAAAACAAGAGTTTTGGGGGGTGTGGACGGTGGTATTACGGTGACGTGTCGAAATATGGGGTCTCTATATATAACCCCGTACTCGATGTTGATTTATATAAAGCATGGGGTTATATATAGAGACCCCATAATTCGACACGTCACCGTATTACCACCGTCCACACCCCCCAAAACTCTTGTTTTGCGGGCCTGTGGATCAGGTGTAGTGCGTGTCTTGGAGTTTATTTTGGAGAACTGCTTTGGCGAGTTGCAGTGCGTTTTGGAGAATTGTGGTGAAGTGTAGGGAGCTATATGGTTTGGCGTACTGTAGCATGCTTTGGGGGAACTATGTGTTTGGATATTGTGGAAGGTATTTTGTGAACTGCGTGGTATCTGGGAGAGTTGGGGATTGTCATATGCTGCAGAGAAAACTTGCGATGTTTGTGTGGAGTAAGTATTTGATTCATAAAGTATCTTGGAGTTAAAATTTGTATGTGTTGCGAGGCAGCCATATGAGAGACCTGGGTTTAAGCGGGGAATGGTCATCTCACTCCCGTGTATTTGTAATGGAGAGTCACCAAATGTCTCGCAATGTTTATCACAACGTATCGGATTTCCGAGGTCTCTGATAACCACCATGTGCATTTGTTTCAAATTACGCATTGCTTATGTCTGAATATGTTTAATTTTGTGCTCAGGAGGTCTGTGAAGGATTGGTCATTTGTTATCTTGTTCCTCCTCCACAGACTCGCGTGAGTAGTATACAAAGAGTCTTTCGAGGTTTTAGCGCCTCACTGCGCATGCGCAGAAAAAAAAATGTGGCGGTATTGTGGCGGTATTGGGGGGTGTGTGGGGGGTGTGTTGTGCGCAGGTATGACGTCACTTCCGGTTGGGGTGAATGTGGCGTGACCTTGGGGACATGTATTTCTTCGCGGTGATGCGGTCTGGCGGTGATGCGGTCTGCCTCCGCGGACTGAAAGTAGTCCCAAACCCGTGGGTTTTCGTGGAAGTGTTCGGCAATCTGTAGGGACCGCTAGTGGACCGATGGGGTCGAGTGAGGTATCAAAGTGAAGCATTCGTGAAGGGGCATCTAATGGGCTGGGTGTGGGGTTGACATATCGTCATTCTGCGCATGCGCGGTGGCCGAAGGGTATGAAAATAGCCTTTTTGGAGCTAGGGGAGCCCCTAGTGGACCGATGGGGTCGAGTGAGGTATCAAAGCGAAGCATTCATGAAGGGGCATCTAATGGACTGGGTGTGGGGTTGACATATCGGCCTTCTGCGCATGCGCGGTGGCCGAAGGGTATGAAAATAGCCTTTTTGGAGCTAGGGAGCCCCTAGTGGACCGATGGGGTCGAGTGAGGTATCAATGTGAAGCATTCATGAAGGGGCATCTAATGGGTTGGATGTGGGGTTGAAATATCGGCCTTCTGCGCATGCGCGGTGGCCGAAGGGTATGAAAATAGCCTTTTTGGAGCTAGGGGAGCCCCTAGTGGACCGATGGGGTCGAGTGAGGGATCAAAGTGAAGCATTCATGAAGGGGCATCTGATGGACTGGGTGTGGGACTGAGCATATCGGCCTTCTGCGCATGCGCGACGGCCGAAAGGGTATGAAAATAGCCTTTTTGGAGCTAGGGGAGCCTAAGTGGACCGAGTATGGGTTCAGTGAGGGTATCAGTATGAAGCTTAATTCATGAAGGGGCATCAATAATGGACTGGGTGTGGGGTTGACATATGTATCTGGCCCTTCTGCGCATGCGCGGCGGCCGAAGGCGCATCGAAAAATCGGGCGTTTTTGGGAGCTGGGGAGCCACTAATGGTCCAATGGGGTCGAGTGAGGTATCAAAAGTGAAGCCTAGGTGAAGAGCATTCAGTCATGGAGGTGGATTACATCTTAAGAGTACTACCTGAAAAAAAAAAAAGCGGAACACGGACTTTATCGAAAAATCCGGGAAAATGCCTGTATGGGGTATGGGGGGTATATAGGTCGCCAGGCTTAACGGGGCTTGCCTATCAATAGAGTTATCTCCCCCTAGTTCCAGGGTGGGTGTATGTAAAAAAATTTCTGAAAAAATACGGAATACGGACTTTATCCTAAATTACGGGAAAATGCCTATATGGGGTATGGGAGGTATAGCACCATCCTGGGAAACGTACTTCTATACATTTGCGGTAGGGTTGTGGGGTCTCATTTTACTCGTCTCGTCATTTAGAACATGATAGGAAGTGTCCCCGTGCGAATCGGTGAAATATTTGAAAAAGTACGATATAGCCTCATATAGTCCCATACTGAGGGTATAGGACCGATGTTTGTCCCCCTGGGAAACGTACTTCTATACATCTGCGGTTAGGTTTTGGGGTCTCGTTTTACTCGTCTCGTCATTTAGAACATGATAGGATGTGTCCCCGTGCGAATCGGTGAAATTTTTGAAAAAAGTCACCGAGCCCCATATAGTCCCATACTGGGGTATAGGTTCGATGTTTGTCCCCCTGGGAAACGTACTTCTATGCATTTGCGGTAGGGTTGTGGGGTCTCGTTTTACTCGTCTCGTCATTTAGAACATGATAGGAAATGTCCCCGTGCGAATCGGTGAAATTTTTGAAAAAGTACGATATAGCCTCATATAGTCCCATACTGAGGGTATAGGACCGATGTTTGTCCCCTGGGAAACGTACTTCTATGCATTTGCGGTAGGGTTGTGGGGTCTCGTTTTACTCGTCTCGTCATTTAGAACATGATAGGAAGTGTCCCCGTGCGAATCGGTGAAATTTTGAAAAAGTCACCGAACCCCATATAGTCCCATACTGAGGGTATAGGATCAATGTTTGTCCCCCTGGGAAACGTACTTCTATACATTTGCGGTA
>JAVTVY010038741.1:0-16717 GCA_036873755.1 Hanleya hanleyi
TGGGATCGCCTTTCATTTCAAGCGGTAGTAAGGTATACTGTTCATAGATCGCCATGGCTGTTTCCTGATGCGGGGGCGCATTTGGGTGTACGTCTGTTGTAAATTATCCTCTCCGGCGTCCTCGATCGCTGCAGCGTAAGTATTGATAGCTGCTGTCACAATACGATCCCAGAAGGTAGGTTCTGCCTCACTTTCCACGGACGTATGCTGACTATCTGAGGTCAAACTCTCCGTATCACTAGATAGACTCTCAGCAATCTCTGTTTCGGTATCAGTCGATACACTCTCAGCAGTCTCTGTATCAGCATCCCCCTCAACGGACTCCTCGAAGTCTTCAATCCCATGTATATTTTTCTGGTGTCGCATCATATCGTAACGTCTGGTGAACGTGCGTTCGCACTCAGAGCAAGTATAAGTCATGTTGACGTTGAACGTCGACTGTGCGTGTTTTTGGAAATACGCTCGCTTTTATAGACAGTAACGCCCGTCAACACGCGCAGCTTAACGCTTCAACGCCCTGGTGAATTAGCTCCAGAAGCTGTGATTTCCATGGAATTGACGCAATTCATCGAAATGCAGCGACGCCCGTCAACGCCCGTCGTTACGCCTTAACGCCCGTCTCAACGCCTTAACGCCCGTCTCAACGCCTTAACACACTTTCTTAACGCTTTAACGTCGTTTAATGATGCGGTGGAAACCTTTACACCGCGCGCGCCGGGGTCAAAGGTCAGTTCCGGTCACGTGAACGGAAGCGGAAGTGACCTCACAGAGGTCGTATGCAAATGTCACTTCCGAGATCTGAGCTCCACAGCGCCGGGGTCAAAGGTCAGTTCCGGTCACCTTTAGCGACGTACACCAATCAGAAGCGAGTATTTCAAATCCGTCACAGAGCTCTCGTCCAATCAGAAGTGAGTATTTTGACCCGGTGCATTATGGGACATATCCAAGATGGCGGTTCCAAAATGGCGGATCCAACATGGCGGCTCCAAAATGGCGGATCCAACATGACCTGGAAAGCGGCGTATGTCAGAGCAATAGCACAAAAGCAACATTTGTTTGAACGCATCATTAAACGCCGTTAAAGCGTTAAGAAAGTGTGTTAAGGCGTTGAGACGGGCGTTAAGGCGTAACGACGGGCGTTGACGGGCGTCGCTGCATTTCGATGAATTGGTGTCAATTCCATGGAAATCACAGCTTCTGAGCTAATTCACCAGGGCGTTGAAGCGTTAAGCTAAGCGTTGACAGGCGTTACTGTCTATAAAAGCGAGCGTATTTCCAAAAACACGCACAGTCGACGTTCAACCGTCAACATGTCTTATACTTGCTCTGAGTGCGAACGCACGTTCACCAGACATTACGATATGATGCGACACCAGAAAACTATACATGGGATTGAAGACTCTGAGGAGTCCGTTGAGGAGGATGCTGATACAGAGACTGCTGAGAGTGTACCGACTGATACCGAAACAGAGATTGCCGAGAGTCTATCTAGTGATGCGGGGAGCTTGACCTCAGATAGTCAGCATACGTCCGTGGAAAGTGAGGCAGAACCTACCTCCTGGGATCGTATTGTGACAGCAGCTATCAATACTTACGCTGCAGCGATTGAGGACGCCGGAAAGGATAATTTACAACAGACGTACACCCAAATGCGCCCCCGCATCAGGAAAACAGCCATGGCGATCTATGAACAGTATACCTTACTACCGCTTGAAATGAAAGGCGATCCCATGCACAGGTCCATCATGAAGACCAAGCGTCACTTGGAAGCGGCTATGGGGCTACCACCCACCGAGGCTCTGGAAAATGCGATCAGAATGCGCAAACAACTGTTTCAGGACATGCTGCCCGAAGAATATCCAGGCCTGTCCGACGATGATTAGAATAAACGGTTCAGAGCGAACATGGTCGAAGATGGAACTTGCTGAAATGGCGACTTCTGATTGAACAAGAATACATCTAACGGACAGGGACGAATATGACAGATGCAAATGGTGGCCTCTGATTGGGCAAGAGTCTTTTTGAGTTGTAAACATACCCAACGCGGCTCCCCCAGCGTGGGTATGCTGTAACAGTGGGGAAAATAAACTATATGAAAAAACTTCTTGTTGTTGTTGTTCTCTCATGTGTCATCGTTGTTGTTGTTGTTGTTGTTCTCTCTCCAGTCTATATCATGGCGTCTAAGGCGTTATGTTAGAGCGTTAAGGCGTAACGACGGGCGTCGACGGGCGTCGACGGGCGTCACTCAATTTCGAAGAATTAGTGACAATTCCATGGAATATCTAGAAAATCAGAACTTCTGAGCTATTTCACCAGGGCGTTGAAGCGTTAAGCTTGGCGTTGGCGGACGTTGCTAAAAGATGACACCTCATACGAATCATGCCTGAGACTCACTCACTCACTCACTCACCGTCGTTAGTGCGTCCATGGGTTAAGACGGGCGTTGGGGACGCCTCACGGGCGTTTTGCACTCCTCACTCACTCACTCACTCACTCACACGCGCGAGAACGTCAACGCCCTGTGGTGGTGGTAGGAGCTCCCGTGTGGCAGAGCTCTTGGATCTGAGCTCTTGGAGCTCATCAGAAGTGAGTATTTTGACCCGGTGCATTATGGGACATATCCAAGATGGCGGTTCCAAAATGGCGGATCCAACATGGCGGCTCCAAAATGGCGGCGTGTGTCCGAGCAATAGCACAAAAGCAACATTTGTTTGAACGCATCATTAAACGAGTTAAAGCGTTAAGAAAGTGTGTTAAGGCGTTGAGACGGGCGTTAAGGCGTTGAGACGGGCGTTAAGGCGTAACGACGGGCGTTGACGGGCGTCGCTGCATTTCGATGAATTGGTGTCAATTCCATGGAAATCAGAGCTTCTGAGCTAATTCATCAGGGCGTTGAAGCGTTAAGCTAAGCGTTGACGGGCGTTACTGTCTATAAAAGCGAGCGTATTTCCAAAAACACGCCATCAGATGCCCCTTCACGAATGCTTCACATTGATACCTCATATGACCCCATTGGACCATTAGTAACTCCCCTAGCTCCAAAATGTCTATTTCCATACCCTTGGGCCACCGCGCATGCGCAGAATGCCGATATTTCAACCCCACACCCAGCCCATCAGATGCCCCTTCACGAATGCTTCACTTTGGTACCTCATTCGATCCCATTGGACCATTAGTGGCTCCCCTAGCTCCAAAAAGTCTAGCGGGACCCATACAGGGTCCAGTTTTCGACACTAGGTGACCAAATCCCGACGAAATGGCCAGTTTTCGACACCGGATGTGCAGCCATTTTAAAAGATGGCCGCCTAAAAACACAGCCATTTTAAAAGATGGCCGCCTAAAAACACAGCCATTTTAAAACATGGCCGCCTAAAAACACAGCCATTTTAAAACATGGCCGTCTAGGAAAAACCCCAGTACATCAACACACACCAACAAGTCTAGACATGTATACTTTTAGCTGTATGAAGACAAATTCTAGACGGTCTGTAAAAGTTTGTGCAGGAGGGCTCTGTATCCTTAATTACATAATTATCCTGGAATGTACAAGCACATCGAGTTGTCTCCCCGAAATACTCGCTTCTGATTGGACGAGAGCTCCGCATTGCGTCTGCGCATGCGCAGAATGATATTCCTACCGCAGACCCAACCCATCAGATGCCCCTTCACGAATGCTTCACATGGATACCTCACTCGACCCCATTGGACCATTAGGGGCTCCTCTACATCCCAAAACGGCTATTTTCATACCCTTGGGCCACCGCGCATGCGCAGAATGCCGATATTTCAACCCCACACCCAGCCCATTAGATGCCCCTTCACGAATGCTTCACTTTGATACCTCACTCGACCCCATTGGTCCATTAGGGACTCCCCTAGCTCCAACACGGCTATTGTCATACCCTTTGGCCACCGCGCATGCGCAGAATGCCGATAGTTCAACCCCACACCCAGCCCATCAGTTGCCCCTTCACGAATGCTTCACATTGTTACACTCACTCGACCCCATTGGACCACTAGTAGCTCCTAGCTCCAACACGGCTATTTTCATACCCTTGGGCCACCGCGCGCAGAATGCCGATAGTTCAACCCACACCGGCCCATCAGATGCCCCCTCACATAAGCTTCACTTGGATACCTCACTCGACCCCATTGGACCATTAGTAGCTCCCCTAGCTCCAACACGGTTATTTTCATACCCTTGGGCCACCGCGCATGTGCAGAATGCCGATAGTTCAACCCCACACCCAGCCCATTAGATGCCCCTTCACGAATGCTTCACTTTGATACCTCACACGACCCAAGCGGACCATTTTATCTAGGGACTACTTTTTCTCCGCGGAAGGTTTTTCCCGCGACCGAATCACCGCCAAAACCACTGCCAGACCGCATCACCGCGGATGAATACATTCTGAATACATCCCCTCCGGTGGGCCTCTACAGTTTCGTTGTAATGGCCCCTCTCTAATTTCATAATACGATAGACTGCCTTTGTTCTGCTACATCATAATTCTTCTTGTCTTCTTAATAGCTTATATCTATAATGCCATCCCATTCAGCATTATCAACGCTGCAAACGAGTACGTCCAAATCGAGTGCTGGCTTCGTCTACACGCTGTTCAGGATCATGGAGTAAAGTTTGTCCTGCCTCAGTTATGCCCCTTGGGTGTGCCTAAAAATCGGGACTCATTTACGGGAAGAAAATCTGACAAAAAACGGGCAGGTTGACACCCACTTTTGTTTGCCTTTTTAAGTTGAGACTGGACCAGGGAACGTGAGTAAGAAGTTTAATTGAAATCGCTCTTACAGATTTTTCTGGAAATTGAGCCGAATTTGACCATTTTTCGACATTTTAAAGGGGTTTTCTAGGAAAAATGAAGCAAGCATGGAGGAGAATGTTCGAGTTTAATTTTTCTATAACATAGCAGTGTTATATCTTAAAATAATAGTTTCATCATGCTCTTTCAGAAAATATATACATATTAGTGATTTGGGTTGAAGGTTTTACGACAACTGGTGGCCGAAAAACGGACCCATAGTCTATTCCATGCCGAATGGAAGAATCTCTGGAGTGCACCCTTTAAGGCATAATAGTGGAGTTTATGCCTTACCTTAATGTAGACTCCATTACGGAGCGGAGATGTATCATTACGCCAGATTGTTTAATTTTAACTGCCTAGTAACACCTGAAGCACTATTTTCGGAAGCAGGTGGAAAGAAGACCAGGAGTTTGATTAAAATAATCTACAGTGTGTCCATTAGTATACTATTGAGGTTATTGTATACTGTATTCCATAAAGGAGTTATCTCCCCCTGGAATGAGATTTCGGTGGATATTATGGCAGAACGAGGTCCTATCAGAATGATATAAATTTGCCAGTGTAAATTTTCTTTACCAGAGAACCCATTTACAGTCCATAAAGGATGGAATGGATGTATATTATTATGGATTTACGAATTATTTCTCAAGTTTCTGAAGTATTTCCCATGTTTCTGGGAGATAATTTAGTGCAAAATTACCAATAATTTGACTTGGTTACATCTCTTATTTGCATTTTCCCGCGTGTCTGCTATCATTGGAAAGCGGAAAAGCAACCACGGCCTTCATATTGCCGAATCGATGACCATTATTAAGAAGAAATAGGTTAATTTTGAGTTTTGTTCTCGAAAATCCTGCTAGAATTGGCAAAAGTGATCAAAACAAAGATGGGGCAGGGGGAAAGTTATCGGTCGGATTTCCCAAAATAATATGTATAACTGACAAGTGTTGTATACCGCCATACTCGCAAACACTCTGAGATTACGATACATGAGAATAATTAATTTTGTAAGAAACATCCTGCCCCTTAAGGTGGTCCTCCACAGTTTCGTAGTAATGGCCCCTCTCTAATTTCATAATACGATAGACTGCCTTTGTTCTGCTACATCATAATTCTTCTTGTCTTCTTAATAGCTTATATCTATAATGCCATCCCATTCAGCATTATCAACGCTGCAAACGAGTACGTCCAAATCGAGTGCTGGCTTCGTCTACACGCTGTTCAGGATCATGGAGTAAAGTTTGTCCTGCCTCAGTTATGCCCCTTGGGTGTGCCTAAAAATCGGGACTCATTTACGGGAAGAAAATCTGACAAAAAACGGGCAGGTTGACACCCACTTTTGTTTGCCTTTTTAAGTTGAGACCGGACCAGGGAACGTGAGTAAGAAGTTTAATTGAAATCGCTCTTACAGATTTTTCTGGAAATTGAGCCGAATTTGACCATTTTTCGACATTTTTAAGGGGTTTTCTAGGAAAAATGAAGCAAGCATGGAGAAGAATGTTCGAGTTTAAATTTTCTATAACATAGCAGTGGTATATCTTAAAATAATAGTTTCATCGTGCTCTTTCAGAAAATATATACATATTAGTGATTTGGGTTGAAGGTTTTACGACAACTGGTGGCCGAAAAACGGACCCATAGTCTATTCCATGCCGAATGGAAGAATCTCTGGAGTGCACCCTCCAACAATTGGAACTCTCCTGTGTTGGAGGTAGCTTTTGGTGATTCTACCGGAACTATACTGTACTTGACCTCTCCTCCTCAAATCCTCCTCAAATGACCTCTACATCCGGGTGAAATTTGGTCCGATACCCGTTATATATACTACTTACGGCTACTACAGTCTCTGCTGTACCTCTGGAGCAAGCCATCAACTCATTGGTTTCGGTGCCCGTCCGGCTTCGCTCGTGCCTGGCTTGCTAGCAGGCGCAGTCCAATGTCATGTGCGGAGTCCCACTACACCCGTTGCACCCGGGCCACCACCTCTTCACGGGCTCGTCACAGACACGCTGTGGAGCGCGCATCATCAGGTTTATTCATAGCAGATATTATTTGCTCAGCTTCAGCACATCACATCAAGTGCACAATACAGACATAATCCTTTACGTATTGTATGAGGATTTACGACTAATTTGACCATTATCGTGGCCGCCATTTTGAATTTGGCAGCCACGTTGCAAAATAATTCTACAGATCTTCCTTGAAAACGGAATAGAGCATTAATTACAAGCATCGCTGCAAGTTTCATGACATCAAGTAAAACAATAAACAGTATTATTATCATATTGCTGTATGAGACCATTATATTGGCGGGCGTCTTGAATTTGGCGGCCATATTGGGAGAAAAAATATCAGAAAATGGCCATGACATCCTTGAACACTATTATGCCAAGTTTCATGCTTTTACCTCGAAGTGCACCATTCGGTTAGTTTTTTGCATGATATTGCTCTACTATATATCCCGGTGAGGTAAAGGGACACCTGTCCTATCATATCATGACATATATTGATTGTCACCTGTCCTATCATATCATGATATATATTGATACCTGTTCTATCATATCATGACATATATTGATTGTCACCTGTCCTATCATATCATGATATATATTGATACCTGTTCTATCATATCATGATATATATTGATTGTCACCTGTCCTATCATATCATGATATATATTGATACCTGTCCTATCATATCATGACATATATTGATTGTCACCTGTTCTATCATATCACGACATATATTGATACCTGTTCTATCATATCATGACATATATTCTGTTGATTGGTCAAATATGATGTGGCTGTGAAGAGTTATTTTTGTGCCAGAAGGTCACCGAACGGCCTTGAGATTGGAAGGTCAGACCCATGCAGTTAGAAAATCGGTTTCTGTATCTGGTTGTAATCAGACTGGTTAGGCATTTATTTCGATTCCACAGTGAAAGGATGGCAACGACTTGGTGAAAGACTCACGAACTATAACTGGCAAAGGATCGGCTGCAAGTTGTATTGTCAGCCTTGTCCAGGATATTGCCTTTCCGAAGGCGGTCTTACACCAAAGCCTTGACGAAAAGATCCAAAGTCTCCGAGAATTTGCGTGAAATACGGATGCATAATGTATCCTTGTTACTTTTCAGTGTGTATAGTGGGAGACACGACGTACCTGGCCGGAGATTCATATCCCTCAGAGGACGGATGTAATACGTGCACGTGCTCGGACACCGGTGCATCTTTTTGTACCAAGAAGTTTTGCATAGGTATGATTTCAGAGACATATGTTTACAGCCTACTCGATAGATACCATTCTCGTGGCATCAGTTTGTATACCTCCTACTGTCGGATATATCATGTGGCTGCACTGTGGTTAGAAACGCGGCGCACAGCTTTTGTGAACATGGCCCACATCCAATCAAAATCATCCGTTACTGACGGAGCGGAATTAGCTCCGGATATCACGACTAAACAAGACGTAAAACTGCGTGATCTTGTCAAATATTTAAGCACCTAAGTTATTATTTGTTTCATAAGATATAATGGAAGCATTTCTCTCTTTCGTATGCAGATAAACGCTTGAAAATCAAAGAAGATTTAATGCGCATGCGGGCCGAGCTTTCGGTCCAATACAGTCAGATTGCGTTACACGGACAGTTCAAGAGGTTACAAATTCTGACAAGGGAATGGACAGAAACATGTATTTCATGAATTCCGTGAAATCTGTAACCAAAATGTAACTCCGTCACATAATTCAAAATCTCGGTTATGTCATTCCTGGACAATTTTGCCCATGTTATTGACCAGTCAATATCGCTCTTTCACATTCATTCGATTATGCGTGCATTGCCGGGTACATGGCAACATAATTCACGTGTTGGGTCTGTCCTCAGAATTTTTTAGACCGGATAAAATGGAAACTTGTAAAATAAGACAAATCGCAACTCCTTAAATCATGGACCAAAATGTAATTCCGTCACGCAGGTTTGCTTAACCACATTTAGCAATTTGAAACTTTACTTGACGGAAATCAGATATAAGGCTTCCAGGCGCTCAGGATTCGAATAAAACATCACCAGAAATGAGAAACATTCGAGTTTGATGGAATATATATTTAACCGACACGTCTTCATAAAGAGGCTACTTCACTGTAATTCCGTCACGTAGTATTCGAATGTCACGTGACCAGATAGAAAACAATTGTATTTCCCTTTTTTCTCTCATCCTACAGTTCTTAGTAATAGGGGTAGGAAAATGATATTCCAAAACAAATGTTACCATGGATGAGTAATAACAGGGATTCAGAAGAACTGAAAACATGGGTCCTTGTAATTCCGTCACTCTGGAATTCATGATTTAATGATAATGTATCCATACATCCATCACGGTCGGATTCTCAATAGCCAGTCCCCATTGGTACACTCTGGCTCTTTAGCCCCTTGTTAGTGCATGGCTGTCAATCAAATGGCGCTCAGATTTGGCGGCGGAACATCATCTTTGCGAGCATGGTCCATTGCCTTTAATATTGTGTTTACAAATATGAGTTTGATAAAATCTGAAATGAGAGATATATTTATTGTTCTATAAAACTGTCAAAATGTTAAATCGCTGGGTATTGCCTTAAAACAGGAAAAGATCGTTTGTCGTTCTAGGCAAATACTGGTGTCGAATCCGCGACATTTCGGCACACGACTTTTCGGCACAAAGTGAAGAGTACGACATTTCGGCACCTTTTTGTACAGGCCAAATTATACTAAATATTAAGATTTCCACATCTTTGTTTTTGAAAACAGACCATTTTAAGGGTTACGAAGTTGTAGAATCTTTGCACGCGAATATCTGCGATATTTCGTCAATTTTTTCCACAAATGCAGTTGATTTAGAAAGACATGTTGGCATAAAGCAAAAAGCAAAACCACAAGTATTGAGGTACATGTACATAATGTGATTTTAGACACGTTGTAAATATTCTATTACTAGTGAAAACCTCTTCAGTCAACCTTTTTATGAAAAAAGTTGCCGAAATGTCGCGGATAATCGTGGGCACCTACGAGAATCTACAACTTTGTAACCCGTAAATGATCTGTTTATATGTTAAACATATGTTGGAAAAAGAATGTGAAACTTTATTTTTAGATTAATTTGGCCTGAAAAAAAGGTGCCAAAATGTCGCGTGCCGAAATGTCGCACCATTCACTTTGCGCCGAAATGTCACGTGCCGAAATGTCGCTTACCGAAAAGTCTCGTGCCGGAATGTCCTGACACCATTGATTTCACCCTGTCACAGGGTTAACTAATATGGCGTTGAAGGTAAAAATAAAGATGACCAATTCGCTTTACATGACGAACTTGTAGGATGTTATTCGCAAGTATTTCTTTACGTTTTACAGCTCCGACCTGTGAGTACGATGGTCAAACACATTCAGTTGGTGATAGCTTCCCGGACACTGACGGCTGTAACACGTGCACGTGTAATGTTGGCGGGAGCGTGGCCTGTACAGAGATGGCCTGTGGTTAGTGGTAAAATTAACGGGAAAATGTGGGGAAGGACGGAGCGGGAGGAAAATTTGAAGGCCTGGTACACACGAAGTTTATGGTAGTCTGTAGTGACCATTAGCTTACTTACAAGCTTGTATGACAGAACCCTGGACAAATATAGGGAATGGCCGTAACAGCCTTCCACAAATTTGAGCTCACTTGTCAGGAAAACTGGGTCGTGTGTACCAGGCCTACCGAATTTAATATCTAATTTAGATCTGGAAAGCATCTTCTTTTCGTTTTATTCGTCAACTTCATACGAAAGCGTATCAGGGATATAATATGGAAATGTATTTCTCTGTTTTCTATTTTTTTCTCTTTTCGGTTACAAGCCTGTTTGTGTGCACACTATTTTTTTAATAATAAATCATACAGAATATATACTGTAATACACAGTCTACGGAAGTATCCAGCAAATTTCAACCGAGAAAACCAAAACCTCGAAACCTTAACAAGCAATACGGAAAACGGAAATTGAAATGGACAAAACGACAGATATTTACTTACAATTACTTACAATCAAATGTTCATGGTAAGCAGTAGTTATGCCTAAAATTGTGCCACTGCTTCAATTGGAATATAGATCAGCACCACCGCAAATAATTCCATGAAGCTTTTCTATGGTGGCTGATATCTGCCCTATTTTTATTGGAGCGATGGTACGATGCGATGGTACGATGGAGAAATTTCCATCGTATCATCGTACCATCGCATCGTACCATCGTATCATCGCATCGCGCTATCGCATCGTACCATCGCCCAGTAAAGACAGGGCGATAGTACGATGGTCGACACGGCAAATATCAGCCACCGTAATTTTCAATTGTTTCCTGGTTTCGTAGAATAGTGACCGCCCCTGCTTTATCTCAACATAATATACGTTTCAACTTGACCACATGGGCGGAGTATTCCCCAAGTTTGGTACAAATCGAAAGATTGGGAACTTCAACATTTAACAGACAGACAAATGTAGTGTCATACTTCGATCGTGCCTGTTGGGTTGAATTATGAAGACTTAGAACCCCCGTTAAGTTAATAGGCAGGTGGACGGACACATCATTTATGCGACCATGGTCCATTGCATTAATTATTTCTCAAAATCTGAAAAAGAGTTTTATTAATTTTTCGATCGAAAAGTCCACAGCTAATTCAATTAGAAAACATCGTTGAACGTTCCAGGCAGATGTAGGTGGCTCCCCCTGTCACGCGCTTAACCAAATCGGCGTTACATGATAAGAGTTTAGATGGTAAACTCGACTTACATTACAAACCAAAATGCTGTTACGTTTTTTTAGCCCCGACCTGTGACTACAACGGTCAAACACACTCAGTGGGTGATAGCTTTCCTGCCATTGACGGTTGTAACACGTGCACATGTACTGATGGCGGGAATGTGGGCTGTACAAAGAAGGCTTGTGGTGAGTGGTAATTAACGATAAAGTTTGGGCACAGGGGGATTTTAACGAAAATAACATTTTCATCTTTATTCGTCAAATCTTTGAGACATCACATATTGATAACACTGATATTCTTCTACTGAAGGAGATGGTACGATAGGGCGACATTTTGGCCTACACGTGGTGCGGTCGAAATCGGAGAAAAATGAAATGTCCTAGTAGTAATTAGTAGTATTGTGGTAGGAACGGCTCCGGCGGAGAATATTCCAGAGTCTGGAATTTATGGGGCAGGGCGCCCCCCAGGGTTCAGCGCTCGTATGAAACAGAATGCTGCACGTAATCTGGCTTGTGGGGATGGTGGATTGCCCAGCGTATCATGTTCCCCTTTAAGGGGACAAGACACGATTACCGGTTATACTGGTGCAGGCTTCGCCACTACCCCTGGCCAATATCAACTGTTAAACACTTTAGTACCGCCGGTGCATTCAGAGGCGGAAATTCTATCGGGGCACCCGAGGGCACCCTTGCCCCCATGGAGAGAAGGGCGATCTAGTGGGGCTGTGATCAATACAACTCCAATACCAAGTAAAGTTAATCATCACCTGAGTGGCATTCAGAGGCCTTTGCAGACTTATGTCGGTGCTGGGGTCTCGCAACCTCTGACCCACATGCAGTCTGGGTTGCCGGAAATCCACGGAAATGGGGTGGGTGTACCTCGATATGATGAGTGGGGAATACCACCTTCCAGGGCTCAGGAGTGCGATCAAGAGCGCTCACGGCGTCCCGAACGTAGGTGGGGTCATGACCGCTCCTTTTCAAGAGGCATGACATCCAGCAGTGAGGACTATGATTTTGTTAATAGGTCACCGGAACATATGTCTCCGGTGCGTGGATGTTTGGGTAGTTCTTCCCCGAGTCATCGAAGGAGACCAGTAGTCTGTTACCACTGTCAATGTCAGGGTCATTATGGCTGGGATTGCACCAAGCCAAGGCAGAGCCTGACCCGGTTAATGGAGGGTCGACTTCCGGGGGGACATTTAAACGACCAATCCCCAGTCCTAGATAGTGATGGGGTCAAAATCAAAATTGGAACGGCTTCGTTTGGACAGCCCCCTACCCCCTCTGGAAATATAGAGACACAGGAGGGAAGGGGTGAGTCTAGCTCCATGGCCGTGGGAGAGCGTTTGACTGAGAGAACGCGAAGTTTGAAGATGTGGGACACTCTCGGTGTACCAGGTGAGTCCATCCCCCAGCCTCCCGATGAGGGGGGTGGGGGTCACGAGCCTGGTATACCCTGTGGCGTCAAAGAGTCTTCTATAAGAGGGGCAGTCCAAGAACAAAAGTCCTCGGGCACGATTTCCCTATCAATGGGAAGCGGAACAAACGTAGGGACTTGCATCATGCGTGGCCCACTGGGGAGGGGAAACCCCAATCCCCGTGAACGTCCGGTAGTCATCAGTGAAAAAGTCGTGATTGGGGGTTCCCGAGTATGCGGAGCCGGACCACAATTGGGGGACTCGGACGTTCGTGGAACACGAGAAGTGGAAAATCCCACGTCTACGGAGGGTTCCGTACAAGGGGGAGGGACAGCCCTTGGTCAAATTTCCATGGTGACGAGTTCCCTTTTACGGGGAATCCATCTACCCATGGGCGTAGCTGATATTCGTGAGTCTCAGGATGGGGAGGACTCAGATGCCATCAAATATTTCGGAATCGGATTACACATTGGGTTAACATTTGTGCTGAGGACAAATGATGGTGTGTATTCCGCCATGTCTGGGGTTCGCCTATGCTTGTTGCAGGGGCCAGAGAGAGACTTGGCTGCACTTGGGAATGTCTCCCAACACCATCCAGGGCGGTTGTGTTGGGACCCGGGTGGAGTTCTTGGGGATTTGGTGTATCGGAGGGATTTGGCTAGTAAGGATGGCCAGAGTCGCAAGTTGCGACCAGTTTACATCGGTCCTCTTCTGGTGGTTGAGGTGATAGCATCAGCCCTCTATCTTGTAGAAGATCGAAAGCGACGATATGTGTTGCACCATGACATGTTGCGGGTGTGTGAGGATAGAGATATACCCTTGTGGATCCGGAAGCGGAGACACGTTTTATTAGAGGAACAGGGAGAGCACGTTAAGGCTCAGACTGATACCTTGGCCGCGCAAACACCGATCCGGCCTTCCAGCCGATCCGATACCCTTCGCGGGGCTCGGGCTCCAGTAAGGCAGGACGGGCCCGTCTCCCTGGTTGTCTATCTTGTCCCGATGGGACAGGCGCCACCAGAGGTGTCGGAACCTGAATCATACATTGGGGAGTCGCGGGTACAGGGTGATGGAACATGGACAGATGTAGATGAAGACTGGGGTTTGGGGAATTTGTTCGCGGAAACTGAATCACGGGTGGTGCCTAACTGTCCATTAGATTCGAGACTCAATAGCCAACCAGTGGTGACACGGAGGGGACGCGAAGTGCATACCCCTCATTATCTAGCCGAGTACGATTGCTCAGAGTAGACCTAACGTCCGTTTGGTTTAGCTACATGTCTGACACAGTCCTTTACATGTGTTGCGCGTCCGCGGAGAGCCAGATACGCGGGGTGGACTTGGCTCACGGATTAAATGTAAATCATGTAAATAGAATATTGGAATTCATGAACACAGTGGGAGGGCTCGGGTCCCAGTATAAATTTTTATAGAAAATTGATTGCTTATTTTACTCTTCCACCCTGACAGAAAATCGAAGAAGAAAAAGAAGATTGGGCGGGGTGGGAAGAGTTGGGGGAGTGTACTGAGTTTGAGGAGGGAATTTTAGAGTTTGGGGCAGACCGTAGGGGTGGTTAGAGAACCGGTCCAGTGGGTCTATGCCCCCAGGTTAGGGCTAAGGGTGTAGAGATGGAACATATGTTGTGTAGCCCCGGCCGGGGTGCTGACTGAATTAGGTGCATCTGCTTCATTGGAGACTACCCCAGAGTTGGAGGTGGGGGTCGTCCAGTTAGAGGACGCCACATTAATCGATGTGGAGATGCCTGCTTCTAAGCGTCCTCGGACAGAGGGGGACCTAGATGAGATTCCTCTGATGGGTAGGGTTGGCGGGGGTGATGCTGACGCTGTTCATGGTTTTGTGTCCCCGATTGGGGATCCCTCCGTGCAGCGGCAGCTGATCTTCCACCTGTGCCCTCCCCATCATCAGCGGTAGTGGATGCATCAGGCAGTGTGTTTCCGGCTGGCGACCTCTGCCTGATATACCGTCGACAGATAAAATGCCACAAGATCCAGAGGCATGTGACACGAGGTCACTTGCCTTTCTATATGGAAATGGATCTGGGGCGCCTCCCCATTGCTGCCGCCTCTTGGTATGCGGAGACCTAACTCCCCATGGTTTATGGGACCGGTTGTCTGTCACATTGCTCATTGCCGTAACATGGCACCGATGGTGGTATTGGAGGTAGTTCGGAGGAATGCTTGTCGTTTCTTCGGGCTGCTTCTATGAGTGCATGTGGGTGTGGCCGACAACCAGGGCCTAGGGGGGGATAACCAGGAGAGGCCATCGCAGGGGGGAGGTTCCATCAGGAGGGGCAAATTTGAGGCCTATGCAAGGGCAAGGCTTGCTCTGTATATAAAAAGAAAAAAAAATATCCTGATTTACGTCCTCCTAGAATGGGAGGTGTAGACCTATAGTGAGCGTTGGACGGTTTGCTAACAGGTGGTTTTGGTTTATATTTTTGTTTCAGTTTTGGGTTGGGATTAAATTTGGGGTTTTAGTAGTGCCTTTATTTTACGATAACGAGGAATGTCAAGAATCAGTCCGCCCGAGTTAGGGTGGGTGGCTCATTGACAATTCGACATGAGGGTACATGCTAGTTTTTTTTTAAGGGGGGAGGGTGTGTGTATATATATATGTATGTATATTTTTAAAATGGAGGATAGGAGGAATATTATAGGTTATTCTCAGAATGGAGGATAGGAGGAATATTATAGAATAATCTTTAAAATGAAGGATAGGAGGAATATTGTAGGTTATTTAAAAAAAAAAATGGTTTTAGGTCTGGATTTTAGAGTATAGGGTTTTTTGAGGTATTGGGGGATTTTAGCCAGTTTGTGAAGAGCTGGATTAGGGTGGGGTCCTACCTCGTTTGAAGTGAACTTCCATCTGATAGTCCTTATTGCCACCAAACACCGAGTAGCAAGGCCCTTTGGGAAGATGGGTGTATTATCTGGATTATCGCCGCCACCAGTGATGGAGGGACGATGCCATTTTACACCATTCCCAGTAGGACCAGGGATCCAAAAATTATTAGAGGGAAGAGTGTGGTAGGAACGGCTCCGGCGGAGATAGCCGAGAGTATCGGCATGCGCAGTGACGAACTCTCGGAGATCCCTAAAAACGGCAGACTTTGTGAAACCTTGGAACCTGTAAGACATGCCGCTGAAAAGCCACCAACTGGTCCCGGAGGTAAGTACGGAGTTTCACTGTTAGGATGCTAACCCTTATTAGTTAGTGTTTATGGTGGGTATAACCGCCACAGTAATACTCGGCTACTACAACAGTATATACATCGGGTCAGATATTTGGTAGGTGAGGGAAGATGGGGAGGGAATTGTGAAGGGAATGACATCACAACCCTTGGACCATTGACCTTGGGTTGCTAATGGCAACGTGGAAAATAGAGGAGACGTCACGCGATGGGTAGGGTAGATGTAAAAATTAAGATTTTTCGTGGAACTTCAAAAAGCGGAAACACGGACTTTACGCTAAAACGTGGGGAACATCGCTTCGAACGGAACTAGATGGGCCTATATTGGACTTATGGGGTCGGAGTGGGTATCATCGTAAAGTAGTCGTCAGGGTCCATCAAGCCATGGGTGGGTGTTGTTAAACTAGGATTTGGTTCGACAATATAAAATCCGGGAACACTGACCTCACCCCTAAATTATGGAAAATCCCTATTAACTGATTCTAGGTACGGTAATATCGG
>JAVTVY010038742.1:0-161823 GCA_036873755.1 Hanleya hanleyi
AATCGTCAGATGCGAATTTCAATTGATATTTTTTTCAACAGAACGTTATTTATACAATACTCTATGCCATCGTATCTGTGTAGGCAGACCTGAATTTAAAACAATGCACGGCTGTGCTATCAAGACATCATTCGTTCCGTATAAAATAACCCAATTTAATTTCCATACCGTGCTTCAGTGTATCCTGTAATACGATTGATTAGGACTGCTCGAGATTCACAGCTATTTATAGAAGGTGTGTGCCTACATTTCAGTCCACCTTGTTGACA
Source organism: Hanleya hanleyi (assembly GCA_036873755.1). Classification (NCBI taxonomy): domain Eukaryota; kingdom Metazoa; phylum Mollusca; class Polyplacophora; order Lepidopleurida; family Hanleyidae; genus Hanleya; species Hanleya hanleyi. The sequence continues at coordinate 270 of JAVTVY010038742.1, forward strand.
AAAGTCAAAAGTAGATAAATACAGGGGTTGTGAGAGGGATTGCATTGATGTATTCAACAGCACCAGAAACATGTCGAAGGTCCTCATTAACCCTTTCTGGTCTGGGCGATTTGCGGTGTACCGCAGTCTGGGGGAAGGCGGAAAGTGCCCCCCTATATTTATTCGTTATCCTAAAAGCTAGAGTGCTGAAACTTACCATACTATATTTTTGGGTCAAGCTCTACTAGAAAATGTAAAGAACCCTAAGATTAAATCAAAAAACATTTTTTGACGATTTTTCGGTCAGATTTATCTGAATTTTTGTATTGATGTGCTTTCTTCGCAAAAATTGCATGATAAATTCGCAAATAATAATATGATGTGAGATAAAATAGATTTTGACCACTTTTTGTCGCAGAAAAGCAGGAATTTTGAAGAAAAGTAACGAAACCATAAAATTTCTGGCACACAACAATGTGGCCATTTTGAATTTGCCCATGATACACTGCCTGTTGGATTATGCAAATAGATTCAAAATGACCCCAATATGATGAACTACAAAGTCACGGTTTGTTGTTTCGGAGAATGCAAACCCAAAAAACCTTAAGGGCGAAATTGCCCTTTCAGCCCGGGTAGGATTAAACCCATACCGAGCTATTTCACATACAAATGTGAGAGACTAGTCTCAAGTGGACTATATATTCCGTGGTATGTAAGGTGGCCGTTGTTCTGGGAACAAAAAAAAATGTATATCTCTTTAATACCATCTGACCAGATCATATTGTAATAAGTGCTATCACCCCCCACCCCCGACCCCGCGCTCAGCCCAGGTAGGATGGTTGTTCTAGGAACGGAAAAAATGTATATCTCTTTAATACCATCTGACCAGATCATATTGTAATAGGTCATTTTTCTAATGTTTTTTTCAGTCGTTTCCATTCAGATGTCACCTTTTACCGATATCGGTATGCATCTTCAAATACACGATTTTCATTTTTCTCCCTAGACCAGGCATCAACGAAGTTGGCGATCTGTTGGTTTATATGTCTTACATTTTTCTGGTGTTCCACGGTTTTTTTCGACAGGCACTGGTCGGTGTTCGAATTGGGAAAGCCTTTCATCCATGGACTGCTGTATGACGTGTACCTTCCTGTTTCTGTTATACATCAATTAGACATATCCCGTGATTAAGGAAACGCAGCTAGTTAGATTTCGAGAGACTTTGCCATAAAATGCGTTCATTTATTCAAATTCCGAATGTATACAGTACTCTGGTCAATAATATATAGTGTTACGGCATCTTGACTATCTTTCTTGAAGTATTTGACAAATTCATGATTTGCTCTACTCATAAAACGCTGTTTACCGGCAGAATATGTCGAACGTTATTGGTTTCTTACTAGTTTATCTCTTCCGAGAGTTGTTTTAACCCTATCTGCCCTGGGCTTTTTGTGACCTGTCCAGGCCTGGGGGGGCCGAAGCCCCCTTAATTATATTTCTTATCCCTTGAGTTAGGTGGCTGAAACTTACCACACTATACCCTTGGGTCAAGCTCTACCAGAAAATGTAAAAAAATTCAAGATGGCCACTTTGATGACGTCACAGTGACGTCATTTTCAAAAACAACATTTTTGGTCGATTTTTCGGTCGGATTTTCGGAATTTTTTATTTATGCAATTTCTCCCCAAAAACTGCACGATAAATTAGTAAATATTAATGAAGAAATGTGACAAAAACATTACTTTTCTGGTACCCCACGAGGCCGCCATCTTGAATTTGCCCATGATCCTCTGCTCAGGGGGGTATGCAAATGGGCTCAAAATGACCCCAATATGATAAACTATAAAGTCCCGGAGTTTCAGCACTCCATTTTTCGTCGTTCCGGAGATAGCACAGAAAGTTTGGTAGGGGAGCCATAATGCTCCCCCCCCCCCCAGGCCAGGTAGGGTTAAACAGCACAATATTGTCGAAATCTCCTCTTCTTTGGCTTTACAGAACAGTGCGCAGGTAAGCAGGAACTTTGGACGCTCTCGTGTCCTGTCACATGTCGTGATGTGAATAAAAAGTTGTTGAAAACACCGTTTTATCCTACTCACTCTCTGACTCACGCTCTTCTTTGGTCGATAATCATTGCTCAACCATTGATCGGTTAATCATACTTGTTTTATGGACAAATGAACATAAAGATGCACTCTTTACCATGTATGCGATCCAATGACAATTTTGTTCATAGAGAATGGTTCCGAGCTCACTCAGACAGAATAGGTCTTGTATTTGATATAAGCATGGGATTTGACATTCACTAGACAGTCGTGGCATGCCAAGCAAGAGACCTATACACCAGTGTATGTCCAGCTATTGTAAAACATATTAACTAGAAATTGACCTTGACCTTGATGACCTTGGAAAAAGAGGTCAGTCAAATTGGAAAGGTATTCACCAGTTGCATATGTCGAAAGAATTTAGAAAGCCTACATATAATCTTTCAAATCTTATCACCAATGCTCAAATTTGAGCTAGATAAAATAGGTCAAGATCTTTAGAATATCTGGCTATACACATTCAAGAAATATTGTGTTAGACAATGAAGGTGGTCGCACAGTTAAACAGACCAAGCACACAATACCCTTCAACCAAACTTCGCTCAGAGGTAATCAATAGTCTTCTTTGCCATCATAGTCCACGTCGAATCTGGGGTGTACTAAATGCACAAACACCACAATTTCCAATGATTGACTGTATTTTCAACAAAAGTGACCATGATCAGTTGAAAATTATAGATTTCAAAAACACACTTTTTCGCTTAACTATGAAACTATCGCATTTACCAAACGTTATATAGAACATCTATTCGATTTGCAGAAGTACGCCTGTATTACATTTCGGTGAGTCGGTGCAGGGTCGAGATGAGGTGTTTGTGGATTTACCAGCATTGTCCCGCTTCCTGGTTTGGCATTCAATTTGCGCCAAGCGAGTGAAATATCGAATAGACCGATGTAATAGAAACATCTGCGTTCGATAACGGACATTATATTTTCCATCGGCGCTCCGTACATCTGATCCTGTCTAAAACGGCTCTCTCGATGGATCTTGTTATAATATTCAAAAACATTTGTTGAACGGTGCTAACACCAACCGAATCAATAGTCGCATTCAGCTCGGTTAGCTCCCATAAGCAGTAACGATTTATAATTTTCAGTTTATTTAACTATCAGATCATTTCGTAATAATGGCATCACATTTTTCTCGCCTTCCTCTCTTGACATTATTACAAATGTTGAATCCTGAGATCCCCTGAAAAGACTAGAAATTTGAATTATCTAGAGGTCTCAGTCACAGAAGTCATGCTGCGGCCTCCCCTATTGTTCGGTTTATAACATAACATAGCAGATACCGTCCTTGTTTTTGATTGATATATATTGATAGTTCAGGCCAAATATTAGATTTATCTCATCTATGAGGTGACAAGTATCAATGCGCTTCATCACCATTCGTGATACAATTGAACTGAGTTGCCGAGATGAATGTTGATTCCTTTCACACTTGTTTTTTTCTCTCTTTACCATCACTAACAAATTTTACCAGGTAATGTATTTAGGCCAAATTATTCCAAGCCGCATTACACTTTGACGATGCCGTTCCCGGGCCTGAGGCAAAATTGTTTCGGGCTATGTGACTGTTAAATAAGCAAACGAAAGCAAATAAAAGAGACGTTGGATAAATCGTTTCCCACCGATGCTTCAGACGCATAGGGTCACGTATTAGTGTTTATTGAGCGATAAATTCCCCTTACCGAGATTCGACCTTGATTCGGTCTAGTATATGATCTGATAAGCTGCTATACAATGCACAAGTAGAGTGGATTCCAATACTTACTGGTGTCCAATAAACCGCGAGGCCCCGTACATTGTTTTGTTCACACTCCAGCACAAACATAACCAAACAATTCAAACTCGATTGATATCTATATACATGCATACAAAAAAAAATGCAATACTCTGAAAACAATCATTAGAGTTTCAGATTTTTTTCGACTGTATGTGGTTGCAACTGAAATTTGAATAAAATACGATGCTCGCACTAAGGGCAGTTATAATATATCACAACACGTACATCATTTAGAAAACTGAGATACTTTTTTTCTTTAGTAGATCAGAATAACCACGCGAACTTTCGAAACCTCCTGACGAATACTTTTCTAGAAATCAATATGTTTTTTTTCTTACAAAACTGAAGAAATCAAACAATATAACAAAAGTGATCAAAAGATTAAAGAATATAAACTGATAAATGGGACCGCTGCAATGTGTATGTGGGAGTCTGAAACTCTACTCAGTCAAGAGAAAATTGTTTCACTTATTAAGAGTGCGAAGGCTAAAAAGAAATATAAAAGATGGCGGCCACGGCCTTCAGGGAGCAAATGCCTCAATATCCAGATCTATTCACAATGGATCTGTCTACCAGTGTGCCAAATTTGGTGTTTTTATCACCTACATGTAGTGCACAATTGGTCTGATTTTTGGGGCTATGCCGCCCCACTACAAGATAAGCTCACCGTGAGAAAGAACTAAAGTACCGGTACTAAAGAAATATGCAATGGTTTTTGTTTTCGTCAATTTCATTCGAGGTGCGATAAATGTTCAGATCAGGCTATATATATTTGGGTTCCAAGTAGGAGTAATCCCGTATCCATTATATCTAACAGCTGTCTGAATTATCTTGCCGAGTTAAGTATTCTTGCCGCATTGTGATGTTGTTTGTCGGTCCCAAGCACGTATCAAGCACGTATATGGCTCCATGTAGCTCCGTCTAAGACGGAATGCGCAACCTCTTGTATGAGGCTCAATTCACATGCATTTTCGGGGGTCGTTGTGGTGGTCCAGTCTAGATACACATGTACAATACCGTGCATAAACTGGTCATTCTTGTATATTTGTGTCAGATAAAGGATTGATTAAGCATAAAGCGAGTGTTCCCAGTCCACAGACGTTCTCAAACCAGTACACATAAAATAGATATAAATTAAGCCCTGGCCTAATACGATTCTTGACTTTGTTCACCATGCCAGTTTTATCAGCCAAGGAGAACAAAGAACCCAAATCGACGGGATTCAGCAGCATATGGAATGCATTTTAAGTTTCAAAAGAAAATATTACGTGTAGAAATATGTTTTATGGTTATCGATTAACCCTATCTGGCTTGAGCGATTTGGGGTACATTCCTATACATTTTCGCGATCCCTAAGGCTACAACGCTGAAACTTACCACACTATATCTTTGAGTGAAGGTCTACTAGAAAATACAAAAAAAAACAATCCAAGGTGGCCGTCATGATGACGTCACAGTAACGTCGTTGTAAAAAGGGCATTTTGGACGATTTTTCGGTCAAATTTTTCGAAGTTTTTATTCATGTGTTTTCTTCGCAAAAATTGCAGGACATATTAGTAAATAATAATCTGGGGTGTCAGCTCTCGACTTTGTGTCGTTTAGGAGATAGGAGCAAAGAGCAAAAGGTGAGGCGGAAAGTGACCCCACTCCCAGTCCAGATCGGATTAAAACAGTATATCGTATTGTTGTTGTCTATTTTCAGAGAAATTATGGATCGTGATTGCCTAACAACAGAGGTGAAACAGCCCTTGTTTCTCTCTGTGAAATATTTATCGTGTCGTGTTATCGTACTATTTAATTATAACACTTTAACTGCACCTCATGGTGGGAGAGGGTGGGGCGAGGGCCGAACCGCGACAAAACGTGTCACAATATTGATAGTATTGAAGAGAAAATGGGCTCTTTATTTGTATTCAGATACTACAACATTGGTGTGCAATACATTCTGCTTAAGTGGCAGCAACAGTTAATGGAGGCACATCTCTTGACCTATATCTCAAACGGTTGACAATAAACAAATCTATAAATGAAACCCTTATCAGGGAACGCCAAAGTGCCTTTCCTTTGTAACAATGGCGTAAACCAGAATCGGAATGGCAACTTGTGAAGCCAGCACCGAGATATTGCAGGACACACCGTATCCCATGCCAACACAGCTAAAAACTGAGAAACAACATAGATATCCTTTTCAAGAATCTACGTAGCTCTCGGTCACTAGAATTACCATTCTGTCGCGTTATGCAAGTAAGCGATGTACTCGAATGTGGGCATTCCTTTGCCAATAAGCATACTGGTGAAATGCAATCAGCGGTCACACATTAATAGCCTGGATTCTTCGCAGGAGCTACGATCTGTTGTTGTTCTTCAGATGTCAGGACCAGGTTAGACATCGAGTTGTGCCATTCCATCAACAGGCAGCCAGGTCGGGGTGCTCGAAATAAACTACCGAACCGGACAACTGTGGATATCGCTCTATCCGGGATTGATTGTGTATCCATCAGAGAATAGCATTAACGATCTGATGAACGATCTGATTATTACCAGAAATTTTTACACATTTTACCAGCCTGCTCTGTAACATGTACACATTACAGTCGGATATTCTTTGCCATGCAAATATTTCCCCCGTCATTCCCTGGAGATATTTTCTATCGTTTATCAACATATACATATAAAATTTATTCAACAAGTGTCATAATTTTCATATTAAATTACCACGAGTGTAGGATTCTGTTTATCACGTAACTATTTTAATTAAATTATAAATGCAATAATTCGAAAGATGTCATTATCAAATCTATCTCAAAATGTCTTTTCTTCGTTTCCTTGTAGGCGAAAAAAACGCCGTATACGCTAAGCCGATATAGTTCCAAAACGCAACAGAGTTTGAGCACCTCTTTTTTAAGGCTGATCAGTTTCCACAGCATTCCAAAATATCGTAGACCATTTCACAACAGAATGCAATAAGTGTAGCTTGTTAATTATCTGTTCTTCATACTTTTTTGTGGAACATGTCATGCCATGAGTTACAGTCGGGTTCGCTGCATGCCATCATGCGAGCGACATGTTGGCGAGTTCTCATCGAGGTGACGACATGCTAGGCTGATAAGAACATCTTGAATACGTAATCCGTAAGCCTCTAATTATCCAGATCTATTAGAAGGAATAAGCAATTATCGGAAATATTCCGTGCAGATATTGCACAACAATGAACAAACGTTTACTTTCGAGATCTGATGAAATACGGTACCCAGAATGGCGGACTGGCTTGATTCGCCTAACAACAACGACAGACCACGTGAGTACTGCGCAAATTATGAAGCCCAAAACTGACGAAATAATGTATTGCCAATCATTGATGCTTGTATGACTATTGACAATTACAGTTGGCAGGTCACTACATGCATCTGGATGATCGTCTTGCAGTTATCCGCGTGGTTGCTGCACTTGTTATCATAGTATTTCGTAGTAAAATAGTTCAGTTACATCACGACCAAGCGTAGTAATTTATTTTCTCACTCTACCTGTACTATCCAATCAGCGTGTTTGATGGCTTTATGTAACCAGTTACAAAACGAAATTATGACATAGGCTTTTATGACTGAAAAGAAGTACAGTTATGTGATAAAACCACTATTTGGGTTACATTTTATACAATATGTATCAGTCATCAATACCCTATAAAAGTTTATATTATTCCAATCAGTCCTGCATCACGTAGGTAGTCATTGTGTCTGCACTCTGCTTGGCAGAAAACTCGAAACATCTGGGGTAAATTTTAGGCGAAAACTGAAAGTAATAAAAGCTAAGTGATGTTAGTCCAATTTCACGAGAAGAAATAGGAATATATATTTTTGGCGAAATTAGCTCTAAATTTATCAGAAGATAAATTACATTTTTTTTTCTAAATGGGATCTCCTCCAAGATAGATAAGCGAAGGTGCTACATGTATCTCCGGTCATCTCATAGTTTCGGTAAGGCAATCTGCTTGGAGGGTGATAAGTTTTGTTCAGATATAGCTGGGATGTTCTGGATGATGTTAAGTAGACTTAGAAGTAATCACAAATGGTCAGATGCTCGACATTGTAGGTTATAGCAAGTTAACTGACGCGTTCAGTGGATTGTGGGCGAGCTATCGCCTCTCCATTCTAACAACAATCTGAATTATCTCAGATTTGAGTAGTCGTGTTGCCATGTGACGTGTTTGCCTCTCATAGGTGTCTGTATTGCCATGTACACCACACTCCAAGATGGAAATATCAGTATTATTTATGCGATTCAGTTCAACTGGCTGTTGAGCTTAATTGTGTTCTCCGGAAGTTTGTGTTGTAGCCCAAACTGGATACAACACTATGCACGAACTGGTGTGTTTGATATCTCCCTGTCGCACAAAGTACTGGTTTCAGTACTGTATAAGTGTCTCCAAGACGCGGTCAGCTTGACACATTCATCAGCATCAAGTATAGACTTTTTCCCCAACTTCTCTTAGTTCTAATACATGGACATATGAACTTGTGCAAATGATGGGTCCTTGGACTAGAGCATATCACGTTGACAACCAAATTATTGACGCACAAGGCAAGTTTCCCCACCTACTCATCCTTTCCCCCCAAAAATAAAGTAATAAACATTTCAAGCCAAATATAAATATAATTCCCGCCTCCCTGTCTGATAAAATTTCCCATACGAACTCTTTAAGAGCGTGTTTTGGCTGAATTTGAAATCGAAAGTTTAAATTGAAATCCAAATTTAATTCAAATCGTAGTATAAAATATATCAACTTTTGAAGGTTTGAAATTCATATTTTATCTTTAATATTCAAATCTCAAATTCCAATATGCATTAGAATTTAAAATTTCAATGTGAAATTTAAAATTCTAATTCAAATATAAGATTAATATTTCAATGAAAATTTAAATTTCAAATTGAGATTAAAAGTTTATACAGGATAGTGTAGTGTGATTCTTGTCAAATTAGTCTGAAACTGATCCCAACAAGGGGCAGGATTTCATTTAACCTGATTTATTGTGCAGCAGCCCCTCTGATAAGTGTGTCAGCTCCTTCACAATGCATTCTTCTCATAGAGATATCCCGTTGTTTTCTTAACACGTGTTCGTTTTGTACACGGACATTTGCCCTTACAAGTTGTATGTAATTTCACCCTACACGTTCAGGGTATGAGCAATCCAGCTATTATATTACATCCTCACTGAGATGTAAGTTAGACTGTTAAAATTGTAATGAAAAATGTTGGAGTCTAGACTGCTAATCCTTATTCATGAATACCGATTTACTTTCAACAGCGATTGTGCGATTGGATAACATCAAATAATCCCAAAGACCAGTTCGTAAATTACACTTAAGTCCAGTAACAGGACTTCCTGACTTACGGGCATAAATGACTCGGGCCTCGCCGGTGCATTCAATCGCCAACGCTGACTTCATCCAACCAGGCAGGCGACATAACAGTACGTACGGTCTTGCACGTACGGTCTTGCGGGATTTTACTGAGGTCCTAGTATTCAGTTGCTATATGCTATTGATGACGTGAAATAAATCAGGAATTACAGCTTGCGAACATTTGGCAGGTTTGGTATGACCGCTTTGGGAGTAAGTGTATTTCAACGTTGATACACAGTTTAAGAATGTACATTTATCCAGGCCCTTTATCTTGTTATACAAGGAATAGATATACCCCGGGGGGGGTAGTTCGGCATGTAAAGATCTTCAAACCGGAGACACCGTGTGCAATGCTTTTCCACGTTCAACAAGGGTACCCTACATGTAGTCGCGTATTGTGGTTTCCTTACATGAGGAATAGCTCCCCCCACACCGGAATCAAGCTTCAACTGGTACCAAACTAGCGCACACCAATTGAATTGCCTGGAATCTTCGTATAAGGAATGCCGTTGAACAATTGACGTCAGACCATGGTTAGATACGTTTTTTACAAACTTAGCAAGGCCGGTAGACAGAGTTTCGAAATATCTTGGAATTGTATACCCAGCCGAACTGCCGAAATTCAAATGTTGTAGTATTCGGGATCAGCTGTATTATAGATGCATGTCTAGGAAATATTATCCCTACGTTGCCAACGAAAACAACTCTTCTCTATGGCAACAGCAAATATACACCGGCAAATGCCTGTTTTCGACACACTTGATATCACGCGTTTTAACTTTACCTGGCCTGGGGGGGGGGTGCACTTTCCGCCTCCCCTCTTGTTTTTTCTTCTATCTCCGGAACGACAAAAGATTGAGAGCTGAAACTCCGTGACTTTTTAAATTATCATATTGGGGTCATTTTGAGCCTATATGCATGACCTGCCGAGCAGAGGATCATGAGCAAATTCAAAATAGCGGTCATGTGGGGTACCAGAAAAGTGAATTTTTCGTCATATTTCTTCAAAATTTTTGCTTTTCTATATGGAAAAGTATTTTACTTAATATCAGACTATTTTTTTGCTAATTTATCATGCAGTTTTTGCGAAGAAAAAACAGAAATAAAAAAATCGAAAATTCTGCCCGAAAAATCGTCCAAAAACGCGCCTTTTGAAAATGACGTCACAGTGATGTCATTATGCCGGCCATCTTGGATTGTTTTACATTTTCTTATAGAGCTTGACCCAAAGATATAGTGTGGTAAGTTTCAGCCCTCTAGCCTTAGCGATAGCGAAAATATATAAGCGCCCCCCCCCCCCCAGGCTGCGGTACACCCCAAATCGTCCAGCCCAGATAGGGTTAATCTGGACAATTCTGTTTAATAAGTCTGAAAACAGATCGGGTTAGTGAAGAATAATTTCCTTGTCAAGAATCCAAAAGATAAATCGTTAACTTATTAAAAACCGGCTAATTATCTCCTTTCAAAATATTTACAGAAATCATGCTTAGTTTTGTGTGTGATTTTATTTTTATCGAACAAAATCTAAAGAGAGCGTGCTATTGTAATTAGTTAATGATGTTTTAAAAATCCAGGTTTGTTTATCTATGTAACTGAGTCCCATGAGCCTGTATGAGAATGATTCGAATAAACAAAACCAAACTATACTTATATGATGTTTGAACTTTAAAGTTTGATGATCAGATGGTCCTCTCAAATAATCTGTAACGTGTTAACCCTAGGCGATTTGAGACGTGTTACCGTGTTAAACCTAAACAATTTGAGACGTGTTTCTGTGTAAACCCTGGGAGATTTGAGACATGGTACCATGTTAACCCTGGGAGATTTGAGACATGTTACCCTGTTAACCCTGGGAGATTTGAGACATGTTACCATGTTAACCCTGGGAGATTTGAGACATGTTACCATGTTAACCCTGGGAGATTTGAGACATGTTACCATGTTAACCCTGGGAGATTTGAGACATGTTACCATGTTAACCCTGGGAGATTTGAGACATTTCCAAGCCCAAGGTAACGAAATGGCCCTCCAAATATTTTTCTTGTCCCTTGAGCTAGAGAGTTGAATTCTGCCACACCACACCCATGGGTCTAGCTGTACCAGAAAATGTGAACAAAAATCCAAAATGGCCGCTTTCATGACGTCACGATGACGTGAATTTCTTCTTTTGGCGATTTCATTCCGTCAGATTTTCCGAATTTTTAATTTATGTGTTTTCTCCGCAAAAGCTGCGTGGCAAATTAATAAATAATAACTGAAATAAGATAGTTTTTACCCATTTTTCCTCGCAGAAAATCAGAAATTTTGAAGAAATGGTACCTCATTCACTAGAACGCCATTTTAAATTTACCCATGATGCTCTTTTCCGGGGGTAATGCAAGTAGACTCTAAATGACCCCAATATGCTAAATTACAAAGTCAATGAGTAGCAACACTCAATTTGTTGTCGTTCCGGAGATTGGATAGAAAGTTTGGTGGTGTGGCATCATGCCCCCCCCTCACACACACGCCAGGCCTGGTAGGGCTAAAGGTAACGAATTTTTTATGACAACTACATGTGTATCTTGTGTTCTATCGCTCCTGTCAATGTGGACTCATGGAATGTCCTTTATCACAACCAAATGACCAAGGTTTATATCAACATGATCAGCAAAATGGAGTCTTTCTGAGAAAAGGCTGATTTCTAGGGAAGTTAAAACACGGAGTATTGTTCTCGACATATTACATTACTCCCCAGTGTGATCGTAGGGTTTTTCATCAAAAATTAGATATATAGTTACCCTGTTATTTTGATTCCGATACTCACACGTCTGGTATCAATCGGCTCACTCAGCCAATATGTTGGTGCGAGCTGATGTATTTTTATTGCCAGAAAACATCGTTCTCTTATGTTGGAGGGGTGAAGATTTCAACCGGAGCTACCCCCCTTACTAGAGATGAGGTAATGAATGTGTAACGCTCTGAGTTCGCTATTTTTGGTCTAGTCCTGGTTTAGGAAATAGTAATAACTGTTACGTCAGCCTATCCCAAGGCACACGGCTAACGAAATTATCTTCGTTAACCGACTTCTCAGATTCGTCAAACGCTGAAGTAGCATAAGTAATTATCGGTTCTCTGGAAATCAGTCGATGTCAGATAGACCTAGTGGGAATTATTTTATTTCGATGCAACGACACACTGGCATAATAAATCTCTTTTTAGTCATACTGAACGAATAGTCAAAAACACGTCAGGGCACATCACATACCATCCTCGCTTTACCAGTGTATCTATCGATATGATCGATACACTGGCTTGGTTAGCGGCCCAAAGCAGTTCTGGATATAAATAGCTCAAGGGGTTTCCCCAGCATCAAACCAATCAGTGAACGTGCTAAGCGAATTCATCAAGCCAATCAGATACTCCGTCCCAAAAACGCGTGGCTAAATGTAAACAAAGCTACGTCAGACCATGGCGGGAAGAAAGAAAACGATAACAGAGAGAGGATTTCGAGCTTTAAAATCGGCATTTCTCGTCGAACAGTTGACTGAACATCAAACAAATGCCATCGAGGGTGTTCTGAATGGCCGAGATGTGTTCGTTGGAACAAAAACTGGCAGCCGGAAAAGCCTAATTTTCCAGGGACTCCCGTTAGTGGCAGACAGTGACGGTCACGATGTCGATGGCGCAGATATAAAAAACCATACGGTTTTGGTGATCGAGCCCTTGATAAGCATCATCACAGAGCAGGTGGACTTTCTGAGAGCACTGGGTTTTCGAGTCCTCTATGGAAAAGAAACCAGTGACATAACCAAACTAGAAGATGCCCAGTACGTGTTCATGAGCCCTGAATCCGCACTGGGTAATTCCGAATGGAGGGAGGCATTGAGACAGGATAACTTTGTGGAGAGACTGGTTGCTGTCGTTGTAGACGAAGCCCATACTGTCTTGCTGTGGTAAGTCCTGTGTGATATAAGGTCTAATAACTGCTAAGTTATGTTCATCTCCCGTTGATAAGGATCAGAAAACAGGGTTTTTCTAAGGGACAGACACAGTAGGCCTAATTTTCACTTTATTTGCTGACATAATTGGAGGTTCTAGTCCTCTATGGAAAAGAAACCACTCACTGACAGAACCAAACGAGACAATTTCGTGTTGTTTTTTTTAGATACTTGACTTGAAGGAAAAAAAAATAAAAAATTCTTGCACCAAAATCATTATACTGGTCTAGCACAGTTGAAAAGTACCACAGGTAATAATCCCTCAAAAACGTTGTACAGGGCAATCTGCCTATTCGTTCTTTAATTGAATTGATGATAGGGTAGAGTGGAGTCTTTCAGACTTTAGATATTAACATTTAGGACTGAGTGTGCTAAGTACAAAAAAAGTAGTAGTATTCAACTTCATAAATATAAAACTATTGTTTCCTTCTCAACAGCCTGGTTTGTCCGTCAATAAAAGATTATAATCAGAAAATCCCATTCCATGTACGAGTTACAGATTATTAAAATTGTCTATCAAAATGCTTTCACTTCATCTTTATAAATTAGAAATGCTCCAATACATTTGATCACCCCCCTATATTGTGGTGGGAAATTTCACTTCCTGTTAATGAATTATTAGAGGAATTTACATGTACCATATGTTCTGTTGTAATTCATTCTCATTATTCTCAGCCCAGATCTGCTGTCTATGAGGCGGCCTTCATTAGCCTATGTGCCCTCTTCTTTTTGTTTTTGTACATGTACATGACATTATTTGGTGTTTGGAGCAACAAATTTTGTATTGAATCGCAGATCTATGGCATTGGCAGTGGTGGGGTTGGGGGGGAGGATTTAGGTATAATCCTTGCCTTTTCCGTACAGATTCTCCATATTTCTTATTCCAGGGGCAAAAGCAAAGCTGAAGGTGAAGCAGCCTTCAGGGAATGGCTTGGTAACCTGGGTGAACTGAGGTCGCTTTGTCCTGTTCCCATGATTGCCCTTACAGCTACAGCCAGTCGAAGCAATAGACAGAAGTTAATGGAATCTCTGTGCATGACAAATGCTTTGGAACTGTTGGACTCTCCAGAGCGGCTGAACATCACTCTCGGAGTGTGCAAGGTGAAATCAAATCTTGAAGAATCTATACCATTTGTAAAGGTTTTGGCCTTGCTAAGAAACAACCCACTGACTTGCCCTCGTCTCATCATATTTTGTCACAGTATGAACGCTTGTGCACAAGTGAATGGTATATTTCGGCGGGAACTTGAAGTAGTAGAGGAGTCACAGGAAAATCTGATATTTCAAATGTGGCACTCCCATACGCTGAAGCATGTAAAGGACAGGATAACAACAGACTTAAATTTGGATGACCCCAATGGGAAAATCCGAGTTCTGATCTGCACCGATGTCGCAGGTATGGGGGTGAATTTTAAGTCACTGCATAACGTCATGCATTATGGTCCCCCAAGAGATATGGACACTTTAGTGCAGCAGCTTGGGCGAGTGGGGCGAGATGATAATCCATCACATCATCTTCTCCTGTTCCAGGGAAGACAACAAAAGAACCTGGATGATGACATGAAATCATATGTCAAGAATAAGTCTGAGTGTCGTAGAAAAGTTCTCACTCAGGCTTACCAATCAAGCGTGCAGTTCCGAGGAGTGAAGCACCTATGCTGTGATGTTTGTGCCCATTCCTGTAATTGTGGGGCCTGCGATCAGGATCATTCAACTGTTCTCCCCAGCATTGATGAATGTGTGTCAAGCCATAGTGAAGCAGATAGTTCTGATGAACCTTCCAGCTCAAGTTCTACAGACTAATCAGATGAATTAGGTCTTCCATGGCATTGTCCCATTTCTTGTTCTCTGATGATGTGTGCTTATTTATAGTTGTAATTTTTAAAGTACCAGTACTGCATTTTATGTAGTCAGGCATGACAGAGTTTCATCAAGAGAATTTTGAGTAGGGGCAATATATTTTCTGTGAAATTTTTTTTAGCCATGCATGAACTACTAGCCATGTGGCCTCCAAAAGGGGGGAGGGGGGGAGGAGGCGCATTTTGATTCTTTTGTGAAGGGTACACATTTTGGCTGCAAATCGCCTCCATATGAATCTCTAATGTTGTAATTCATTGACTGCTAATATATATTTCCTCACAGTTTGTTATTGTATGATTATTGTGATTTCATTGGTGGGTGCCCAGTGGGCACTGGTTTGTGTTGCTTCGATGCATTTTGCTGAGAAATAGAAACTTGATGTGATCATGGTGATGTCTAGCAATGTAAATAATGTTTGTCTTTATTGCACCATGTAAATGTCCCTGTTGATGGTTCCATGTTGCTTCAAAGATTTGCTTCTAATCTTTGACGGAGTGATGCCTTGTTGATTCGTCGCAGTATGACTGAAATATTGTTCAAAATGACGTTAAAACTTAACTCACTCACTCATCCTGATTGTGATTTCACATACCGGCTCCGATTTGAAAATGCTCAGTGAGAAAGAGATCCAATTTGATCATTTTTAACAACATACAGTTTGGTCTTTCTGAAATACTGTATCAACAATTCTTACTTTTGAGAACAGTCATTATATTGGGAATTATTCTCCACTTTGGCTGTTACAATTTTAGAGCCGATAACATGACTGAATATGAATAACAAAAACTGTGTAAATCCGGATGCCTTGTATTTTACTCTTCAATGCAGCCTTACATGATTGCATATTTGTACCAAGCCTTTTACCATGGTTAATACTGACATAAAATATTGTGTAGCCTTCAGACAAATCATATGTAGTTTGATTTATACAGAAATTGAAGACTTAAATGGTGTTACTGCAAGGACACATCTCTTTTTACTTGTCTGGCATTGTCAGGCTTAATCAAAGCACAAGAATGTTGTGTGGTCCTGAAATATAAATGTATGATAATTTTCAGAAATGGTGGGCCAGTTGTGTTACATTGAATAATAATCCATTGACTATTGTCTTAACAGTCTTTCTTTTCTGGGCTTATTTTTTACCCCTTGAGCAATTTTGCCCAAGGATATTGCCATTATCATGTACATCTTCCGTCCATCACCATTTCTCGTTTACACGTAAAACCTTTACCAAACTTACACCACACTTACATGTGGTCACAGAGTATAAGCTTTTTGAAAATCAGTGATACTGACCAAGTTTTTCTAGGTCACAGCTCAAATTATGTAACTTTGTCACAAATGGCTTCTTATGACCATATCTCAAGAATGATAAGGTTTACACTCACTTAACTGATACCACACACACTTCTGATCATGATACCAGACACACATCTGGTTATGGCACACATCTGGTTATGATACCAGACACACATCTGGTCATGAGCTACTTGTACTACTAAAATTGACTTTGGGGTATTGTGATCATGTGCATATCTCTGTTCTCTCGAGTATGACAATATTTAGGAGCACCAAACTTACATATATGGTCATGTCAAATAAGCCTGATAAAAATCGTTCATGGTCATGGGCTACTACTGCTAAAATTGGCTTTGGGGTGTTGTCATCATACATGTACATCCATTTATCTGTTTTCTTGTTACTGCTTTATCTCAAGAATGAAAATCCCTAGAAGCCTCAAACATTGATCACACATGCATCATCAGTGATCATCTATTTCGTTGGTGAACATCACCACAGACTGGTTATTGCCAACAATAGCGCAGTCCTTAAAAAGATACTATTGAAATACCCCGAAGACCGAGAGGTTCCTCTGTGCTTTGCACAGTTCACGTTAAAAGATCAGATTGATAATGGCTTCAGTTTTCTAGAATAACAGCAATGAACTTGAACACTCAAACAAAGTAGGCCCTGTATATCCTGTAAATTTAAAATAATTTGGTTTACATTGTCAACCTCTGATAAACTTTGATAAAAATTATACACTTATACAAATGATGTATGCAAGCAATGATACACCACAGATTATTATTGAATCTGCCTTCTTCAATTCTCCACTTAAAATATCGATCACATATGAGTCGTTAGCCATAATCCCTTTTGTCGACCTCCTGAACATACAGTATTGGAAATATATACAGTTCAATTTGAACAAGTCCAGGGTTTCGAGAAAATGGCCTTCTACCTGGTCCACAGTTCATCAATTCAGCTTAAACATTTCCAGGAAATCTCATCAGTTGCAGATGTTTTTCTACCCACAAGCATCTCTGTTGGTTCCGTTATAACTTAGCCAGGAACCTCAATACATCTCGTAAAAAGCCCTACGCTTTTGTTCACAAATCCATTTGTCTACTTCGGTTGACTTCAACCTCGATACAGGGTCTCTGTAGTTTGGGAAGCCTATCAATTCTCGACTACCTGAGTGGACTAGCAGCTTCCTGGCTTCCTGAGCCATTTTCATGACGTCCTGCTTCTTCTTGACTTCTGGAGAAGATCTTCCTTTCACAGGTACTTTACTGATAGTACTCCAGGATTTGGATGGACTGACTCGCCATTTCGACTGTATCGAATGTGACATTTGCCCCTTGTGCTCGGATTTTTTTCTTGAGAGACTGGACACACAACTCCACCAGATTGTCATTAGGGATACTCTGGCCAATTGTGCCATGTTGGTTGATGGTTAGATTCCACTTGTATTCATAGGCAATACATTGTTCATACGCCTGCATTCTCCAGAGCCAAAGACAGTACTTAGTATGATGACAGCTGTTGTCAAAGAGCATTTCGAATTTGGCATTCCTGAATACTCTGTTGCCATCCCCATGTCTGTATGCATCATATGTGTCCCTGCAGAGCAAGGCTAGCATCATGAAACTAGCGGCCATCAGCTGTCCCTCATCACCTCTACACTTGGTCTCATCATCACTGCAGCTGCAGATATTTGTCTTTGAGGTCTTCTCTTTCCCAAATTTCTTCCCATGGATCTTCTCCAAGTGTGTTTTGAATGTTGCCTGTGTGGAATATTGCTTGTTGCATGCCGGATGTAATATGTGGCAACAGAACTTCCCCTCATCATTCCTTGCTACCTCCAGTAACTGTCTAAACTGATCCATTGCACAGGTGAAAGTGTGAATGTCCAACTCGGGTTGTTCTCTCCGTGTCAGGATATATCTACAAATAGAAATTATAAAAGAGGCTGCTTTAGGTAAGGTTAGGTACTATAGATTAGAGTACTAATTAGTACAATTTATGTCTGGTAAGCATAGCGAATTATGTAAACAGTATAAACAAAACAAAACAATCAAAATACTCGCAAGCTCATCAGTATGAGAGGTAGGATGTGACATGCCTCAATGGTTATGTGGACACTTGAATGAGGAACATTGTATCATGATATATAGAGAATGCAGCCCTAATTATTCAATGGATGATATCCATAATAAATCGTGCTTCGGTACGGCTTGGTTCCTAGTCTCAGAATTTCTACCAGTAACTCAAACTAAAGAGAGTGCAATGTATATCTTGCTCCGAAAATTTCACAAATGTTAGCGGGACAAGTGTGCTTTGACCCTGATGACTTGATAAAACATGAGATTGATCTAATCAAAACCCCTCGGCTTTCCCCAAGTGATTGTGGCCCATGTGTAGTGTGAATTGGGGAAGAGATAGTTCTATGTGGGATGATCAAGATATACGGGTAGTACATTCAGGCATATAGGACAGAAATAGAAAATTATATATCTGTAAAGGGGCATAACTCTGTAAAATATAGGTCGAGGGGAGCCACTTTCGATAGGCGTCGGACTTAGCACTCTGTAAAATAAGAACCGAGACGAATAAGCTGTACCGAACATGGATCTGCAGATTGAACTTGTACATTCAGCTACAGATAACAAAATTGAAGATTATTACATCCGAAAGGGGCATAACTCCATAAGCCGAGGCGAGTTATCCTTTGTTGGCTTGTAGAATACAACAATATAAATAAGTTTCCAAAATATAGTAGCTATACCGAACACAGTTCTGCAGATATAGTTGGTTACATTCAGGCATATAGGACAGAAATAGAAATTAATAAATCAGTAAAGGGGCATAACTCTGTAAAGTATGGGCCGAGGGGAGCCACTTTCGATAGGCGTCGGACTTTATAGCACTACTGTAAAATAAGAACCGAGACAAATAAGCTGTACTGAACACGGATCTGCAGATATAACTTGTATATTCAACTACAGATAACAAAATCGGAGATTATTACATCCGAAAGGGGCATAACTCCATAAGCCGAGGCGAGTAATCCTTTGTTGGCTTGTAGAATACAACAGTATAAATAAGTTTCCAAAATACAGTAGGTATACCGAACACAGTTCTGCAGATATAGTTGGTTACATTCAGGTATATAGTACAGAAATAGAAATTAATATATCTGTAAAGGGGCACAACTCTGTAAAATATTGGCCGAGGGGAGCCACTTTCGATAGGCGTCTGACTTAGCACTAGATAAACAAGTGCTGAAAATTTGGTGGTTGTGTCTCAAGCGGTTTAGCCTAAAATGCGTTAACGGACGGACGGACGTACTTGGCGACGACAATACCCCGAGGCCAAAATGGCCGAGGGGTAAAAAACTAGGTTATTACATTGTACAAGGCTAGCCCTGATGAGGATGATAACAGGCAATTGATGACAAATGGACTTTATTGTGCCCCACAAAATAATGGGTTAAACTTAGTTTCACCCATATCCAATGCATTTAATTATTTATTTATTTTCGAATAACATACTTGTCAATGATTGAGAGTGCCACCTTCTTCAGCCACTGGTACTGGGCATCCTTCCCTGTGAGCCCAAGAAAGGGAGATGGTGCATTGCTGGTGGGTGAATCTGTCTCTTCATCCATATTGAAGTAATCCATTGCTGCAGCAATGAGGAATGCATCTAGACCATCATCTACAAAGTTCTGATGACTTCTAAAAATGCAAATTGTATGGTACATTAGTATTTAGACATAAGAAATAATCAAAATGATTCAAACAGTATCATTGTTCATCATAATCTCGGTAAACTCAGATACAATATCACAGAACATTATTATGGGATCTCATACAATCTGATTTCAGCCCTATATAAATCCCATGCGACTTTGAAACCACATAAATTTTTCGCCAATCAGGCATGCCAGGTGGCGAGCTTGATTGAACAATTTCAAAAACACACCCGCAGTAAATAGACACGGTAGCATTTGGACTAATATATAAACATTATCGGGAAACAGTATTCAAATATGGCATCATTCCCATACAGTGTGCAAGGAAAACCGTAAAGATGAACGAGTTTACTCTCACCGAAAAGTCTGGCTTTGTTACATGTTGGGGGTAGAAAATATCAAAAGATTGTGCCGTGCGAAGTTGTTAATCTTTGTGAACCAAACGTCGGTCATTGTCAGTGAGTGAAGGAAGAAATTGTCGTGACTGGCTTATTATGGGATCTCCTACAATATTGGCAAACATTTTCCAAGAAGTTTTCATAGCGTTACGTCTAGATGATATTCCCCTGATTTACCATCTTGGCTTTCCTAGATTGTGTACAATGATGCATAAGGAAACCAACAAAAGAGAAATGAATGGTCAAATACCTGAAAGATTTTGTTACACTCTTATGTCCACTGACATCTCGGCGATTTATCACATTCCTCAGACAGAACAATGACCCCTGACACCTTTGAGACTTGGGTCGATAAAACTCTTTGTAGATGAGCTACATGTGAAACGAAAAAACAGGATTTGAAGGAAATGACAGTATGACGTATTATCAAAAATACACATCTACCATGGATAGTTCACCTTTCATCATAGTTCCACCCTGCACGGTCATTCTTGCATCCTACATCACGCTACATGTGACCACTCCACAATGAAATAAAAATGAATGCTGATGAAATAGCTAATTAGTTTTTCTCAGTGATGTGAAGCATTACTAGCACTAGATCATTTAATATTTCACAAGAAAAATGTAAAATTATGTATATCCTATTCACTGACCAGGATAAATGTATTTGTAGATTTACCCAGAAGAAGAACTCACCAATTAGCACATTTTGAGCAAAAAGTCACATTAGGGGAACCACTGGAAGGAATAAAATTGTTAAATATTAGTACTAAAAACAGCAAACATGAACAAAATGAAAAGAATATGGAACATCAATACAATTCTCAGTTAGCTATGCAGGGGTCGAAATATTCAAAATAATTTACCCGTCACAAGAGACAGGTGATCAAAAAGTTTACCTGTCAGCTTTAAGAATTACCTGAACATGGGATCGTTGAAATTGTCAAGTACAAGTAATTCAAGATTAATGACAAAGCTATATATGTTGCAAGCTATAAATAACTTAATGACACCTTGTTTCCATGCACTAATTAGCAGCTGTTTTGAATGAATTTTGTCAAAAAAGACATTATGAACAATTGGCTACCTGTCACTGGAGACAGGTATTTTATTTCTTTACCTGTCTCTTTCAAATATTACCTGTCAGGGACAGGTAGACAGGTGTAAATTTCGACCCCTGCTATGGATACAGAAAAAAACTAATTTAAAAAAATCATATTTATCCTGTCATTCCATTGGTTTAACTTGGAAAAACTGTGAAAAGACAATAAAGATCTGAAATGTATCTATGATGTTCCATATGAATTCACTAAGTATGGATTTAAAACATGCAAATAATTTTAATTGGAACTTCAATTAAGGTAACTTTAAATATCATGCAGAGTTAACAATGAATTACATGCAAAATCAAAATAAACAAGGCAACTGTCAAAGGAAATTTAATGATTAAAGGGGAAGCCTGATGATAAAATCAAAATTTCCTGAGACCGATTACAATCTTTAATGTGAAACATTTGTATTTATCAAGTTGGAAACAAAATAATACTAATGTCATGAATATTGCACTATGAAAGAAAGGTTGCGGGAGGGAGGGGAGGAGCTATCATGAAATGGAACTTCATTCTGATGGCCGAGAATATTTGCATCAATTTGTTCGGTGATTGTAAGTCTTATTAACCAGGGTTACCGTTGAAGTATGATTTGTGCAGACCACTGTTACTGCTTCTACAGTAATTAAATTTAATAACCCATAGAATTCGCAAAATAAAACCCCTGAGGATGCTAACCAGATTTATTAAATTCTTCCATATTACAAACTTTGATACTTCAGAAGAATGGCAATATCAGTTTCAAAGATAGTAGACTAGTGCCCCTGGAAATGTTGAGGTACAAGACCTGCTACATTGGGTTCCTTTCCAATATGCATTACAAAAGACTCCTGGGTCCCAGATATTACACACATGTATAAAATATCACAAAAGTTTTGGGCATGTGATATGTGCATGAACCAGGGTAATTTTGAGCATTTTTTTCTTCTCAAATGATCCTAAAGCATCAGGGTTCCCCCATAAGATTTGGACAAGAGGATTGACTGTGTAATACAAATTAAAATTTTAGCTAATGAAACTCCAACCTCGACTAAATTCATGACCCGGTGTAGGCCTTCACAGCGGTGAACTACTCCACCTAGTCTTTCATAGTCCGTGTCACCATTTATCATAGCTTGTTGGCCTGTATATGCCCGCTCATTGGTCAGTTGGTCACCTCCAAATACCTGTTTCGTCAAGACACGAGGGTGTTCCTCATCAGTATGTGGAATGAAGTTTTGGTGGAGGTAGTCTAATATTTCTATCATATCCCCTCCCTTGTTCTCATTCTTATCCAGTAATTTGGCAATCACATACTTTCTCTTCTTACTGACAAGTTCTATGTTCTCATGCGGAATGAACTTGGGAACACAATCCGCAATTTGCTCCAGGAAAGGCAAATACTTGACGAGGATCTTGGCAACATGATATGTGAATGAATTCTTCAGCTCATCTATATCAGTGGGCCCAGGAAGAAAGTCTGCATTTTTAGCTTGTCGAATGTCAGCCTTAGGTTTCTCATCATTCAAGCCCTGACCAATCACACACTTCTGTTTTGCAAGGATGTAAAACCAGTGAATACTTTTTGTTTGCCTTTCTTGTGTCATGTATGTGGGATGAATTGTCCAGTCTATGTTGTCACCTAACAATTCAAAGTCCTCTTCTTTGATGGTCTTCTTGTGCTGATTCAAGTACTGATAGGTATTTGCAGTATCAGGGGAAGTATATATTGTATCAGGTTTTCTGGTACCTCGACAACTGATGTTAACTGGAACAGGATTTGGAATGGCAGGGAATTTCATCTGGATATGTGGACTGTCTAGAGTCTGCTCCAGTTGCCCAGGTGAATTTCCATGCTGTAGGCCTACATCACTGACAGCATCAGCTAAGCTCTCCACCACAGGAGCACTCATTTTACATGTACTGTAAATACTAGGAGACCTCTCCAAAGAGATGGAAGGAGCAGTGTAGCATCGAACAATAGCTGGTAAAGAATGTGTAGAAACAGGTGTAATCGTTGGTATCTGAACCTCTGGTACATCTAACGATGGCAACCCTACTGATGGTATGGATGGTAGGTGTGAAGTACGCCCTGGTAAACTATCTGGGCAAACAGCAGTCAAGGCAGGTGACACCACAGTGAATGGATGTGCTGATGGGCTCCCAGCTGTGTGATATCCAGAGCAAGGGACACCAGTATAATCAGTAACTGTATCCTCAGTCAGTGCACTGGTACATGTATCTGATGCAACTTGAGAAGTCATCACAACTTTTGTCAGAGTTGGAGGTTGAATGATTGACATCACCAACTTAGCACACATCTTATCCTTCATGGCCATCACCTGATCAGTGAATGTGTCAGCCACAATTTCACTTTGTCTCTTTGACAGTTCCTTTCTTTTTACATGCATTGTTGTGGAACAAACAGAGGCACCAACTGCTTGTAACAGGTCAATTGTCTGAATAAATGAGAAAAAATTTAATGCTCTAACACACACTTCTATAAAGAAGTAACACTGTATACCACCACAAATTTATGCACTGATGCTCAACATGAATGAACAATGTGTTGAAAAGTTCTATGCTGTCAGGGTGTTCAAATCAGTAAAGGACTAGTTGCAAATGGGCCGACATTTGATAAAGTCATTCACGTTTTTTTGGCAACACAAAATGACGACAGATAAACAACTGTTGCACTTAATGAGATGAAATGGAAACACTTCATATTTCAAACCTTGGAGTCCCTGTGATGGGAATAAATAATAATAATTGTCTTGCACAGATTAGGCCAATATCTTTTCTATATGGTAAACACAAAATTAACACCAGACTTCATGCCCTCCTGTATGTCTCCATTTTCTGTGACATGTTTCAACTGTTGGAAGCATGACAACAGTCTGTCTATAGACAAAACAGAACTGTCTTATAAATTCATAGGTCCACATTCTGATTTATCTCCCCTGAAAGTGCTGGAAGGACTACTGCATCCATAGTCAGTTTCCATGGTTCAACTCGGTGCCGTGCATGAAGTTTAGCATTATTATTAATCAAATTCTGGAATGTTACAATACCGTTAATAGACATAATAGAGTGTGAATTGTGTTAATTGGATACCTTCATATTAATTACATTGTTAACACGATTTTATGGAACTTGTTACAATTACATCAAAGTATTTGAAGTGCAGATTCAGTAATCTATTTACAATGAACATACCTCATCTGAAGCACCTCCATGATCCAACAACAGACCGACAACATGCTGCACCTGAGACATGTGTTTGTTCCTCAACTTAAGCAGGACAGATCCACAGAATGCTACTCCAGATTGGACATCTTGCCATCTTTTCTGTTTTCTTGTGGCAATAGCTAACAGAACATCATAAAGCAGGGGAGCTCTCTCTTCCACTCATTTAGTATACTTGACCAGTCTAACTGTACAAGGGCATCTGGTGATGTATTTCTAAGTAATGATGGGCATTTTGTTGAACACATCTTCTGTGCTGACAATGACAAGTCCTGTAGAAATAGTTTGGTTAATGCACCCTTGAGTTGTCGCATCTTATATACTGCCCGTGCCAGTGCCTCAGGGTTACTAAATCCTCCTTTCACCAGCTGTTTACAGAATGTTAGCAGCTGGGGGTCTTCTATGGTGGACTTCTTTCTCCCACTTGGATAATATATGAGAACCTACAGGAGAATTTAGGTATAAATGTGAAAACAGATAGAAAATGCAAAGCAATTATGATATTGTACCACATATAT
Source organism: Hanleya hanleyi (assembly GCA_036873755.1). Lineage (NCBI taxonomy): Eukaryota > Metazoa > Mollusca > Polyplacophora > Lepidopleurida > Hanleyidae > Hanleya > Hanleya hanleyi. Next base: position 25,671 of record JAVTVY010038742.1, read on the forward strand.
TATAATTTAAACACTTATACCTAATTCCAATGACAGAGCAAGTAGACCAAAAAAAAAATAAAAAAAAAGATATTAATTACATGTTTTTTACAAAATATGTTAACTGTCATAAATGAAGTTCAAGCTGGATGGATACAGACATGTGGATCGACCAAATAGCTATCCAGCATGTCCAGATGTAAGACAATCCTAGGAACAGTCAGTTATGTCTGGTTTGCTTGTGAACCAGTACAAACAGGTCCAGGAAAATCTATCAAGATCTTATCTGACTGGGTTGGTGCAGATGTGACATCAAATAAGAACAATATAAAAAGGTGGAATATATTTGGCTAAAGTACAGTATGCATAGTGCTGGATATGCTGATGATATTTCAAATGATCATATAAATATTGGTATTTAATGTAAATCTTAACATTTTTAAATACAAACCTCAACCTTAGTTTCAGTCTTTTCACTGGACACAGTCATCTGACCACCTGTCTATAGAAATATTAAAACATAACAATATAAACTGTCATATGGCTGAGCTTCAAATATTACATTACCCCAAGTTACATTTCAAGTTTCATCGAAGGATTGTGGATAGTAGCATTTATTTTATAGATGATACATGTATTTGTCATTATCACACCCTGTTAAAAGCAATTTTGATAACTTGCAAACACATGAATTAGAGAATTAGATTTACCTTAACACGGAGCATTTCTTCAGGTGAAGAAGAGGAATTGGGCTCCTGTTCCTGTGAATGCCTTGTGATCTGATTAAAACAAACAATTTTATTTTACTCAAAACTAGAATTACATGCTAGGTTAAAAACATGTACCGCTAAAGCGATGCTGTAGGACTGGACTGTATTTTCACATCTACATGTAAATAACATAATAATCACCAAACTGAGAACAACAATGACCAAGATGATCATTCATTTTTTGTCAGTTTCTGATCTAGCTGGTCAGACAGAAAAATAATGCATATAAAAGTTATCAGACAACACTATTTTCTTTGATAAGCATTAGAATTAGGCATATAAATCAACATTATTATTATTAGACTCAGTGAAAAGAATATGACAGAAAGAAAATACATTGAATTGGAACTAACAATTTAAATATTCAACCAGTGGAGTATAGCTGCTTTCATGAATTTGTTAGCTGGTCACTAATCCATGGCATTGATATAACTCAGTGACTATATCTCAATACTCAAATTAAACAGTGAATCATAAATGATGACCAGTACAATGCAGCAACAAAATGTTTGTTGATAAGACTCCTGGAATATGAAATTGATATGGCACCAGTTGTGTTAACTTTTTCGGGAGTCTATAGGACAATTGAGCTACAGTACCATAGGCCATTTGAGCTAAAATAAGTCAAGTTATAATATCTCAATTGAGCAATTATCCTCAACCTGTTCAATCCATTACCTCCACATCCTCTGTTGCAAAGAGCTGTCTGCGCTTTGGTGGATGGTGTGGCTTCTGACCAGTTGGAGCTGCTTTCACTTGTATCGGTATTTTAGATGGTGTTGTGCCACTGGGCAGACTGTGTCGTGGAGTGTGTTTTTCATCAAACCGTTTAGTCCTGGGTGGTGTAGGTACATTTTCAGGTACAGGTTTTCTCTTTAAATTCAGCTTTTCCTTGGCTGCTGTATTTAAAGGTTGTGACCGTTCTTGTGGGACTCTCACAGGTATTTTAGACGGTGTCAGTTTTGGCAGGATCTTACGATAATGATGTGGTGTAACAGGCTGCCGTTGGGTTTCGGCAAACAACTTTGGTCTAGGTGGCGTTACACTCACAACAGCTACAGATTTTCTCTTCAAACTCGACGAAGATTTGCATGCGTGTATTTCTAGTGCTTGATATAAGCCAGATCGCTCCTGTTTGATATTTTCCACCTGGGTGTCCAATTTATTGATTCTGCTGAGTTTGCTGAAGCACTGCAAACACACGAACTCGCTGCATCCGTCACCCAAGCGACATGGCCCTACAAGCAACGTCAGTATGGGTTTGATTTGAGTCGCTCCATCAGAAAATATCAATCGCCTGAGCCTAGGTACAACTGGCGCCTCACACAGTCGATAGATAGTCATATTCCACCACAGTTTCTGATGTCTATATAAAAAATTCCCCAACAAAACGACTAAAAACAGCTTGAAACTGACCACGTTTCACTTTCACACCTGTCACATGGGCGCCGCCATCTTGGAATCACCTGAACTTCCGGCTTTAGAAAACTCGGCTGCCATTGGTTCCTGAGTTATGACGTCAAGATAAGCCGAAAGTGGGCTGAACTCACCGTCACGGTCAAAAAAGTCCAAGCAAACCTCTAACGAGGTTTGAGATTTGCCTGGACTTGTGAAGATGATCACATACGTAAAGCCTCCACGATGACCGAACGGAAGTTTGGTATTCCGTATTCGCAACGTCCTGAAGGTTATTTATGATTGATCACATAGTTCATACTTCTCATGTAGTCCTGTCTTAGCAAAAACAAATTTAAAATGTAAATGGGACAAAGTCTGCTACAGCAGCATACCATTTCTTTGAATATATTATGTATTATTTGCGCAAGGCAACTGGTATGCACATTCATATATACTTGTAGGATTGCTATTGTGTTCTAATTGTTATGAATTTTCCTCTCGTATACGGCCTTTCTGGGGCGTCTTGTATAATAATGTTTAGTTAGATTAAACCCAGTTGTCTGAGAAAACAGATTCTTCGCCATCGACTGAGGCTCGTATCAAAAATGTATTATATCCTCAATTTCGTGCGCTTTCCAATGTCCACAACACAAAAGAAATTGTGTTGATTAACAGAAATAAATTATGTCGATCCATATGCACTCGACACCATTCACTAGTGTTGGACAAAACCATTATTTGATGGAGAGCTAGTGTACAGGGGTAAAAACCTTCGGTATCCGGTGATTTCACGTACATGTGTATAATACCGTTCTATTAGCGTTTGGAACGCGTTTCAATAGCGTTCTGAACGCGTTTTGTATTCGTTTCGTTTGCTTCTCACAGAACGCGTGTATACCTCGCAAACGCGTTTGATCATCAATCTTTCGTTTCGTTTGATTTCGTTTTAAAGGCGTTTCACAAACGCGTTTATGAACGCATTTCACAAACGCGTTTATGAACATACTGCCATGTTCTCTAGCGCAACCGCAAATATACACTGGCAACTGCCTGTTTTCGAGATACTTGATATCACCGCGTTTCAATCTGGTTAATTCTGTTCAGGTCGAGTTAGTGTAGAACAATTTCCTTGTCGAAAATCGTTCACTTATTAGAAATCGGCTAATTATCTCCTTTCAGAATATATGCTTAGTTTTGGGTGATTTTATTTTAAACGAACAAAATCTAAAGAGACCGTGCTATCGTAATTAATAATTACGCTGTAAAAATCCTATTTCGCCTATCACCTATTTTCATTGAATGTCTATGTCTGGGTAACTGGGTCGCCTGGGCCTGTATGAGAATGAGCCGAATAAACAAAACCAAACTATACTTATATGATGACTTGTTTGATGATTAGATGGTCCTCTCAAACAATCTGTAACGTGTTAACCATAGGCGTTTTGAGACGTGTTACCGTGTTAACTCTGGGTGATTAGAGACGTGTTTTCGTGTTAACCCTGGGAGATTTGAGACCTGTTTCCCTGTTAATTCTGGGCGATTTGAGACATCTCTAAGCCCAGAAGGCTGAAATGACCATCCAAATATGTTTCTTATCCCTTGAGCTAGGGAGTTGAACCCTACCACACCATACCCTTGGGTCAAACTGTACCAGAAAATATGAACAAAAAATCCAAAATGGCCGCTATGATAATGTCACGGTGACGTGTTTTTCTCTTTTGGTCATTTTTTGGGGGGGTCAGATTTTTCGAATTTTTAATTTATGTGTTCTTCTTAAAAGCAACATGGCAAATAAATAAATAATAATTGAAATAAAATAGTTTTTGCCCATTTTTCCTCGCCCAAAAGCAGAAATTTTAAAGAAATGGTTTCTCACTAGGTCGTTATTTGTAATTTACTACAAAGTCAACGAATAGCAGCTCTCAATGTTTTTGTCGTGCCGGAGATATGGTAGAAAACTTGGTAGTGGAGCATAATGCATCTTCCCCCCCCCCCCCCACCTCTCTCACACACACACCAGGCCTGGTAGGTATGAAGGTAATGAATTGGTTATGACGACTATATGTGTATCTTGTGTTCTATCGCTCCTGTCAATGTGGACTCATAGAATGTCATTTATCACAACCAAATGACCAAGTCTTATATCAACATGATCAGCAAAATGGAGTCTTCCTGAGAAAAGGCCGGTTCCTAGGGAAATTAAAACACGGATTATTATTCTCGACATATTACATTACATTGGGTTTTCCATCAGAGACGGTCCGCTAATTATATATAGTTTCCCTGTTATTTTGATTCCGATACTTACACGTATGGTATCAATTTGCTCACTCAGTCAATACGTAGGCGCGATCTCGGGTATCGTTCTCTTATGTTGGAGGCGTGAAGATTTCCACCCCTTACTCGAGATGACGTAATGAATGTGTCACGCTGTGAGTTCGTTATTTTTGGTCTTGTCCTGGTTTAGAAAATTGTAATAACTGTTACATCAGGCTCGCCGTTGAATGATGGACGTTGGAACTACAGTGCGAACTCTTGAAGAACTTTGAGGAGATGACTGGGTCACTGATAAACAAATCAAAGGCTCTGCCCCAAGCTCAACGTCTACGATTTCCGACCATGATTTTATTATCACTGGGGGCAATTTCTGTTTTGAGCGATGGCACCGGTTTTAACCTGCTGAAACAGCTGCTACTGACAGGACAGTTTCTTACAGCCTTGAAAAATATAGATATTTGTTCAGGAGTTTGGGGGTCATGCAAATAACCTTAATATGATAAACTATAGGGTCAGGGAGTGACAGCTCTCAAGTTTTCGTCGTTCCACGGATAGGAGCAAAAAATACAGCAGGTATGAGGCGGAAATTCCCCCCAATGCCAGGTAGGCTTAATACCAACAAGAGATACTGGACCACTACCATTTGTCTGGCTGCGTAGCGACATATTCGAATACAATCCATGATGGAAAGTAAAAGCAAAATCTTACTAAGCAAACTAACTGAATTCGGTCAACAATAGAAAAACATAACTTACACAATAACACAATTAAAACACTACGGTATTGGGATGAGAACAGTCGACAGAAGAATGAATTAAGACTTGATGCTGTCATTGTCAGATAAATTTAGCAATAATGGATCCATCATATGTGATGTGTCATCCGATTGCTTCATTCAGAGCTTGCCAAAATCAGAGTGGTTGGATTTGATGATACGTTATGTGCAGACCGTGAAGTACTCAACCAAACTCTCAAATGTATCAGTTGCAGTCAAGAAAGAACGTCATAAATGACAGAATAGACAGCTCAAATGTAAAACAAAACTTCAATTCCTAAAATAGCATTGGTAACAAGACGTTTAGATGAAGCCTTCGTATTGGAAGCCACAGGCAATCATCACTACTTGTCCACTATTGAAGCGCAATCTTTTTCCAGATTAAAGGTAACAATTCCACTAGACATGGATGAAGAGCTCTGGTTTGTGCAAAATCTCAGAGAGATTAATTTTTTCACTTCACATTCGAGTGTCCTTCAATATTTTTTTTGTAATCAGAATGGTAAATTACACAATCTCATCCCAGTGAAGACGGCCTAGCATGCTATCGGCCTTTTGATCGTTGCACGGAGCCTTGCAAACAGTCTAGTTGGTGATCGGAAAAAAACATGGAAATTCCATTATTTTTTTGAGCACGGCTACCTTGCAATCCTAATATACAAAGTTTACGATAGTGTGTGAAATAATGTCCTATAACATAGGGGGAAACATATTGATATTTATCACCCATGTACTGCATTGTTATGCCACCAGTGCAGTCCGTATCAAAAGCTACGTCCGTACTGTTCGTGATATGGCCGATCCAGGTTAATTAGGTGTGAGTTGCATATCAGGGGCGCTGCCAATAATAAAGAAACGGCCGCCATGTTGGCTTCGCTCCATTTTGATTGAAAAGTGTGAAAAAGTTGAGGGAAAACAGTAATATCCGATACTTTTAGCCCCTGAGACTAACGCGCTTTATATATGTTATCGGTGGTTTTCCATCATTAGATTCCAAGATTTAGAATTGAGGGTTGAGGCGAGTTGACGGTGGAGACACGCGGCGATCGTTCACCTGTTCCCAATGGACACGGCAGTATCGGACTCCGAGTTTTGCAAGAATTTACATGATTGACGTAATGACGTGATTCTGTAAAAAGTTATCTCTCCAAATTATAACGCTACATATATAATATGAAATAAATATAATTTATAGTAGGCCGAACATACCGTATACTTTACGATAGGCCCACTTTAAATTTGACTTATTACATATCGTGTGGTATGATATAATTGATATGTGATATTTATTGTATCATATACATGGAAGTTGTGCACACAATTAAAGAGGACTAAAGGATACTTTATCTTGCAATCATAACAATAAATAAAACAACTGAAATTATACTTTCACTCGTATTAACAATATGAGAGGGCTAAGGATACTTTCGCTAACATTACCAATATTAGAAAACTGAAGTGTATATATTGTGGTTGCTATAACAATTTCACTTGCATTAAAGAGGACTGATAGGTAACACTAAGACTGGAGGATACTTTCACTTGCATTTATGAGAGGGCTGAAGGATACATTCACTTAATATGAGTGGTCTGAAAGATACTTCACTTGCAAAAATACGAGTGGAAATGATCCTTTTACTTGCATTACATGCCCACATGCTGGGAGGGTGCAGGGGAAGTGGTCAAGTTTTTACAGGAGGAGGCATTTCCCGCGAACCCACAGGATGCCGCTTTCAGTGCGCACTCCAAGGATTTACGCTCCACATTTTTGTTTTAAATTCCACCAGAAATCCTGCATATGGGCTTGCATTAACTATATGAGAGAGCTGAAGAATACTTTCACTTACCTTATCAATATGATAGAGCTGAAGGATTTACTTTCACTTGCATTAACAATGTGATAGGACTGAATGATACCAGCCAATGCGTGGGCATACTGGGTGGTATTGGGAGTCTTTTTCTCTGTGTTTTCATGAATATAACATAATCAACAACGCAAAAGTAAGAAAGGTATAATCAAGATTGAATAACAGTGCCACTGCATACTCTCTTGGTATCCACAGGTGTTGTCTGTCAGTGTTGCACGCGCACCCTCGATAGGCCAACTGGTCAATTGTTGACTTCGGAACAGCCTTGTATATCAGGCCTGTTAGGGTAATTAATTAACCAGTCAAAACTATACAACTTTCTGTGAATTAGGATAATTTCACTTGCATTTACAATAAGGGAGGACTGACAGATACTTGCAATTGCAATAATATGAGAGGGCTCAAGGATACTTTGACTTGCACTAATAATAACACAGGAATAATAATTATAGCAGGATGTAATTAATGATAGACAACAATAGAGGCCTGGAGGATATACTTTTACTTGAAGAGAGCTTGATGAATTGTTGTTCGAACGTTGATTATTATGCCAATAATTGAACTGGCGAAAGAATTTCTTGTTCAGACCACGTAAATACATATAAAATATGGTGTTCCTTCAACAAATCTTTCATTTTCATTCATATGTTTTTCACCCGAACCTTTTCACAATCTCTATTTTTGTGTTCGAGAACATTCGAAATTAACGCTTTATCATGTCAGTCGATCCCATATCTGATGCACCGAAGAGTTCACGTAACCGTATTTTGGAGTATCTCTTTCTAGATCGGCATGACCCTATGTGAGGTTCTACTTATTATGACAGTTAAAACACGAACTTGAACTGTGTATATGATTAATATCTGAAGAAACCATGTCAGGGCTTTAACCCCTTTACCGAGTATTCCTTTGACAAGAGTATTTTGTCGACGATCATTTTCCAGACAACTGTTACGTACAAGTTGTCCTTGAAAGTTACAGCTTGTTCTTTCGAAAGCGTCCAGCAGGCAATGATGTCACTCCTATGTAGTACAGTAAGTCATGAACACTGCCGAGTAATGCTAAAAAAATCCAGTTCTTAACTGGCCATGTATTGCAGCTAACTTAGAGCAGTATCAGTGGCTATAAAGCAGGTTAAACATGCTAGATTGTTGGATGCATGGTGGGTAACAATATTGGATCGATCGAAATATATTATTGAATAGATTTGCCCTCGCCCCAAACGAGACCTACTGTTTTGTATCAACGTTGGCATTTGGGAAATCGAGAAACATCTCCGTGACGCGAAAGTACGTACAAGCGAATTCCCAGGCGATAATTCACACACATCTTTTAAATGATTTCGACCTTATTGGAACGCTAATTGAATGTACTTATGGTCTGGAGTTGTTATCGACCCGAGAAATCTCAGTGCATGTTACCTTTTCGGCTTACTGTTACCAGTCATCGGAAAAAAAATTCTGACTTCGATAGTGTGAACGAAGTCTCTGCCAGCCTCTTTCTATTGGCTAGATTTTTTAATGAAGTGAGGTTGTCGTTTTGCTTCATCTTTTGTGGTATCCGAAACACGAGCTATTACTGAATTAGTTTGCCTGTGGATATATCAGACCGGAAATGCGACTCGCATAATTCGCAGGTTATCCAATAATATTGCATGCATTGGGAACATTGAAACCCTAAAATCGAGAATTATCAAGACACACCTACACAGGACTTGATCGCACTACTCATCGAGAGCGTAGCAAAAAGTTCTAAAAAAACAATCTCGAATTACGACGACGAAGGTAAAAACATTCGATTTCAAGTCGGTTCCACCTAATGATTTTTGCGATGTAATATAGAAGCCAGATAGAGTTAAACGTTCAATCCATAGCATTGGTACCATCCATTCCGCCCCTACGAACAAACGATAGCCTGCGTGTCTCTTTCTTTTGTCCTTTGACTTGTGTGGCCAGACACTCAAGCTTTCTTTCTTACTTACATATTGAAAAGCTGATTCATCATAGTAGGATACCCTTTTCAGTTCTCTAATAACATGTATCAGGAACGATTCTTCCTCTACAAGAAACGATGTTGTTTTCTTTGAAAAACTGATGTACGTTTTCATTAAAAATCGCATATTGAAAATCGGTTATTGTGCAACATTGTAACAATTTTTCAACAATGTCTCTTTGATGTTGACGATCGTTACAATGTTGCAAACATCGTTGACGATCGTTACAATGTTGCGCAAAGTAAAAAAACACACACAAGATATATCATTTGTTCGCACTTTCAGTCCCAACGTTAAAGCCCAACTCACACTACGAACAGTTTGTTGTATTAGAACAAAAACACTGTTCAGAACATGTTTTGTCTGCAGTGTGAGGTGACCAGAAACACGAACATTCTGTTCGGGGGACAAGTTCGTGAAATCAAACATATTTGATTTTCGGAACATGTTTTCGTCCTTAAAAAACAGTTTTTGTCTTCAGTGTATGGTGATCGCGAACATGTGTCCAAACATTTACCAACTGTTATCCAATCAACTGGCAGCTGTCGGTCATGTGACGAAGCCGCTCTCACACGACACAACAAAATGGCAGAATGTTCGTGTTTCTGGGCACCTCACACTGCAGACAAAACATCTTCTGAACAGTGGTTTTGTTCTAACACAACAAAATGTTCGTACTGTGAGTTGGGCTAAATTTACCACGAACAAAAACACGAACAAACTGTTCTGTTCTAATACAACAAAATGTTCGTATTGTGAGTTGGGCTTAATTGTTTCAGAAATATGGCTATAACTGGAACAGGCAATAACATGCGTTGTATTTCAGCAACATAAATCGTCAAAAGGATTGTTCAGTTATCTCGATATATATATCTCGAAAAAAACATTTCGATGTATATCAGAAATAAAGATGTCACAGCATGTATACCTTTCGGAAACAATCCCTTGCTAAACCGCTCTATGGTGGCCTAATGGTTAGAACGTCGGCATCGTAAGGGGTAGGTACTGGATACTGGGTTCGATCCCAGGCCAGGTCATATACCAAAGACTTTAAAAATGGAACTTGTTGTTTCTTCGCTTACGCTCAGCATTAAGAGGATAGAACAAGGACTGGTTCGCTCGGTGTCAGTATAATGTGACTGAGTGGGGTGTAATGTCTGCTCACGGCATGATATTTTAGTGAGACAGCACTACAAAATGGCAGCATTATATCTGCTTTGTTACAAGTAGGTACCCCCTGCCCCCGTCGCTCTGCCCTTCCTTCCCCGTCGTGATAAAGCCGAAAAATGTTAAAAGCGACGTTAACCCCTATTCACTCACTCACTCGCCCTTGCCGAACTACCGGATCAATATCTGAGATGATAATAACTTTATCCCAAACCGCACATCATCATTAGACGTGGTTCATCTGAAAAACAAAAATACCATGACGTTTCTCCGCATAAACTCGATCTTCCAAATCTGTCAAACCATCCCTCATGTTGTCCATTTATTGGCTGTTGTTTTCAAGTCTTAGACGCAGAGCATGCTGTCGATCATGGGTGGTCATGAATAAGATCGAGTGAAAGTACGACTTCACAAAGCGCGCGGCGTCCGGTTACTGTCGAAGTCATCATTGAGTTTTATTTTGTGTACCATTAACAAACGCAGAAACTATTCTTACATATAGCCTTGACTTTCTACGGATTCAGTCTCCTAGATATTAGACCGAGGAGTGATTGGATGTTTGCCAAATAGTTCTAAACATTGCTTGATTAGACGAAAAACAAAATTTTAGGTTATCTAACTTCTAGGTTGGTTTGACATGGGACCAAGTGCCGATAAATGGAGAATTCGAAATCACGAACTCGACTATTTATAACAGTTATATCAGGAGAGACGTGATATACATGTAGATGTATCTCCATGAGAATACATGTGAAAATGACCATTTGCTACTAGAGAGAGATATCTATTTATGTAAAGTAGTGTTATAGATATTACCACACCAAAGACTGCAATACACAGTCTCAATATCAATTCAGTCTCTACTCGACAATTCAGCAAGGTAAGTTAATGCCTTCTTCAGTAATATCCTTCCTTATTGCTAATATTGGCTAACCCAGATGGAGACGTATAAACTCCTCAACCCAATCCTGTGAAAAACTTCACTCGCAAAAATGTTCGCAAAGCTGAACAACCAGCAGTTTACGCACCTGTTATCAACATTGGTCCAACACACAGTAGTATAGGCGTTCTTCTGTTGATTGAGACCGCCATATTTGCGCCTCGTAGCAGATCGTAGTACTTCACCTGCGTTATACAATCATCCTGTCCACTTCCCTCGAGCCTTATATCCCCAACGACTGATCAATTGCTACAGGTGATCGTCTATACATCTTATGTCACAGCTACACTTCAGCATCCTTGAGTTTTCTAGCTGTAACAAACAAACCGTGACCATGGCCGTACGTAAGACTTGTTTCTATTGGCTATCATACGTTGGCCAGGGCAATGCGTATCTAGTGAACAAGCGGCACGAATAAACCGTCTGGGTTAAAGAAGGAACAAAGAGAATAAGGGACGAAGACGTGGTGCGACCATTTGTTCAAGGTACCCCCAGCTGAAAAGAAATTTGCCCTACCAATTGAGCGGGGGAAACACCATCGGACTATTTAAATTGATCGCAACATTGTTCTCTCTTTGGAAAACACCATTCACTGATTATTCAAGACGATATGACAATCATATTAACTCATTCACTTCAGTATCCTGATGGTGTTCACATCAACACCCACAACCAAAGTGTGAATGTGATACATCATTCTCTAGATAACAACTTTACAACGAAAATCATATGGATTAAGAATACTGACTTGATATTTCCGGAACATCATGATGGCGTGTCGGTATCATTGAAACTGTTGATAGTTTCTCTCTTGCAGAAAATTAGCATGTGTTTATGTATACATTTATGTTGAATTTCCTGGTACTGCTCTTATATGAATTAGGTATTTCGATTATTATGGACGCGGAAATTCTTTAATGAACGACGGCTGGATATTGAATGAAGGACTAGACGCTAGTGTTCGAAATTTTAATCGTCATTATTTCCGTATCATGTGGTTTACAGGTAATATTTTAGAGAGCGCTACACTGCAAAAAAAATCATTACAATATCTTTTCAGGCACGAAATGATTTTAAAGCCTTCGTACAGGTATTTGTTTGATATTAATTAACTTCTCAGATGTCTTTATTACCTATATGTCGAGTGATAACCCGTAAGCAGTAACGGAACCTACTGAACATTTACTATCGGAGCATACTTTTTTAGAAAACTCATTTCAGAGTTCCGCTTTAGCTATCTTGTCGTCTTTACACGGCATATTGTCTAGTCGCATTAATAACTAATTTCGTATTTTCAGTCCCCCAAAAAATCAAACCTCACAAATGATTCAAAATAAATTTGGTTAAATGACTTTGTTATTTCAGATGTTCCTGCTTCTGGCATGTTTGCTTTATGGTGGCATGCTCCAACGGACTCTGGTTCTGACATCAGCTATATGCGCTGCTCCTCTACCATGCACCTGCTCTGTGACCAACGTCCATTGTAGCAGCAAAAGTCTTAATAATGTGCCTATATTTCAGAAAACACCTACAAACTACACTGCAGTCTACCTAGCTAACAACCATATAACACTATTGGGTGCAGGCGTCTTCTCCAATTTGTCCTCAGCCTCAACACTGTACTTGTATCTAGAAAACAATCAGATAAACTATATAGCTGATGGGGCATTCACTGGCTTGGAAGATACGGTGCTGAATCTGCGTTTGGGAAAGAACAATCTAACCACACTTCCGAAAGCTTTGACTCGTCTGAAAAAATTAACTGGGCTGCAGATGGACGGAATACATTCAATTGATCCATTTTCTATGATTGTGATCGGTTTAACGTTGGAATCGTTGGACATCGGAATGGATGGACTGATCAATTGGCCGGAGGAGCTAAAATATTTGTTGAAACTACAGTCTTTAACCATCCGAGGTATGCACTTTGCACACTTTCCAGAGGCGGCATTAGAAAATTATCAAAACACATTGTGGAATCTCAAGATAATTGACTCGATACTGAACCATTCACCTGATGCAATTTGTAATCTACACCGCCTGACGTCGCTGGAACTATATGACCTGGATATATCTTCTGATGAACTGATACCTACCTGCTCGAAACCACTGGAAACTGTCACATTTATAGACATCAGGAACAACAATCTGCAGCCATTTCCAAACGTCTTAAGTACTTTTCCAAAGTTGGCCAATATAAACATTCGTACTCCACTGGAGTACATCGACGACCGCATCATCCCGGATCATAATGTAGTTACATATCTGACCATTCAAGAAAGCCAGCTCAGAGCAGTACCTGAGGCCATCAAACAGTTTAAATTTGCCAGAATGTTGAATCTGAATGATAACAACATAGTATCGATCGGAGAACATGATTTTAGTGATCTGCCCTCGCTTCAAACCCTTCAGCTAATTGGAAATCCTATTGCCTTCGTTTCAGAATTGGCATTTGGGAATACCAGCAATATTCAAAACCTGCTATTCCAAAGCACACATTTGACAACTATTCCCAAGGCCGTTCTTCATCTCCCTCATTTAACTGAGTTCTACCTGCAGGGAACACCCATTGAATGTACTTGTCATATGGAGTGGTTATTGACCTGGGAGAGACTAGCCCATGTTAACATTCATGGGAACTGTTACCTGTCAAGGGAAACAATTGCCGACTTCCTTGAAACAAAGTTGAAACTCTGTCACCCTTCCGTCATCGGCTGAAATTTGTATCGTGAAATCTGTATCATGGACAAGCCCTTTTTTAACTGGTATGTTTATAGTATTAGTTTGCCGAATTTGTGACATCAGAAACGCATCAGATTCCCGTATTACTCTCTCTGTAGAGATATCACACCATGGGCAAAGCACCCTATCCGATGATATTGCATCGATCATCAGGGCGAACAAAATGGAAATTGAGTGCGAATGTCTGCAGTGAGTTTTGGATACGGTTACGATGAAACTGATCAAGGCTTTTGGCTAGGTTGTTCGAAAAATATAGTCTTGATTGCACTCTTTAATGCGCCTACAAATAAAATCTGACAATTATTGCAACGTTCTCGAAAGTTGAAAACAAATTTTAAAAAATTATGAGAAGTCTAATAAATATATCTTGATTGTCACGCAAGCGTGTTGTTGGTTCATTTTTTAACCCTACCTGGCCTGGGGGGGAGGCATTATGGCCCCCCTACCAGACTTTCTACGCTATATCCGGAACGACAGAAAATGGAGAGCTGAAACTCCGTGACTTTATAGTTTGTCATATTGGGGTCATTTTGAGCCTATTTGCATGACCATCCGAGAAGAGGATCATGGATAAATCCAAGATGGCGGCCACATGGGGTAGCAGAAAAGTGATATTTTTGTCATATTTCTTCAAAATTTCTGCTTTTCCGCGATGAAAAGTGGGCAAAAACTATTTTATTTCACATCACATTAATATTTACTAATTTATCATGAAAAATCGACCAAAAAATGCCATTTTTGATAATGACGTCACTGTGACGTCATCAAAGCGGCCAGCTTGGATTTTTTCACATTTTCTGGTAGAGCCTGACCCAAGGGTATAGTGTGATAAGTTTCAGTCCCCTAGCTCAAGATGTAAGAAAATTAATTAGGGGGGGGCCATTTCGCCCCCCCCCCACCCCACGAGGCCTGGACAGGTCCCAAAAAGCCCAGGGCAGATAGGGTTAACTGCGTTCCTTCTTGATTTGATGTGACTCATCTCTACATCCTCACCACATGTTGGTTGTCCGTTGTCGCCAACCAAATGGAGACATTGTCAGGGCCGACTGTCAGTGACTAGGCTTACCGATTTGGTTGCATAGTATATGATTATGCTGGAGATAGAATGACAAGATGTGATAAGATTGTTTATACCATATATTAACAACGCAGATATTCAGCGGTTTGGCATACACGTAAAAAACATGTAATACACTATATTATTATTATTATTATTATTATTATCGGTGGTACCATATCCCAGAATACATTTTAGTGAACACAATTCAACAATTATTTGTTATAATCCACAAGTTTCTTTTGTAAACTCGAAGTATAGTTTTACATCTGATTTTTTGTTCGCGTTTTTCGGCCAAGAGACATATGAAGTTAACTGGCCATCGCCAATGTGATTAGACTATGAAAATTGTTGAATACCGGTAGACTAAATGACAAAAACACCTGTCTGCACGAACATTTAATCTGAACAAACTGTTGAATTATGAATATAGAACATTCTATATTCCAAGTAACTTAATTATTCAACAGAGGTTGCAATTGCCTAACTGATGTGAAATGTTATATTGTTTTAAGGCTAAACGATGAAGGCTAAACGCAACGAGTGGTGCAACCTTCTAGGTTAAACAATAGATTATTTATTATTTCCATAGAATTTCTTACTCCTTATTAAGAGGATGGCCCCTTATGTTCCTTGGCAAGTTTGCGATCTTCCCTCAAATAGCCAATTGTAAAGGACAGGGACGTGAAGTCATTCGATAGACGCGTCTGCTTTTCGTTTCATAATTTGTCAAAAATCCAAAATGTTCACATTAAATTTGGAAGCTAGTTGTTCTGCACGTTTTCATACCGGTATATCAGTTTTCTTTGATATCCAATTGTAACCACCTCATTTGTTTAACATGAGCAGTGTGACTAACGTCAGAGGACCTACGAAGTAGGGTTTGATATGATTTAAGTGTGTACCTTGGCCTGGGACATGTTTTTTTTTTTGGCCAATTTCAAGGTTGATAGGTCACCTATTATTAGGTCTGCCCCATGGGTGGGAAAATCCTCCCGAAGGTAGTGCAAAGGTTGAATAAGTCTAACATCATGTTAGCTCCCAGAATATATGGAAATTGCGGGATTCCATCAAACGATTACCATTCTCAGATGGTCTCAATCTCTAATGGACCAGGCTTTCTTGTATCAAGGAACCTTCAAAAGTCACAATGAAACATACAACCAAGGGTTCCCGATGAGCATAACACTGCACTCGCTGAGCCATCAATAAATAATAAAAAATAATTATCAATCAAATTTTCATCAGAATTCGGTCAGCTCAGAACCTGCTGGTAACAGTCCTCTAATGCAGGTTTAAGCCAAAATTCAAGGTTCTAATGTCAACGGTTCTCCTTATTTTGCCGACGAAAGGATTTGGATGGGCTGACTGACTCACTCACTGAATACTGAACAATTTGCAAAGGAGAGCCTACTTCGCAGGAACATTGATGCAACGATATTAGGTCAATTCTCACTTTCAACTAACCCAGAAAAGCTTAGCAATGTCATCTCACGCTGGTCATGAAACACAACTGAAAACATGGTAGTGTGACTAACGTCACAGGACCTACGAAGTAGGTTTTGATATGATTTAAGTGTGTACTCGAGAGATGACTTGGGAGCCCTATATGCTACCGTGAGAGAATTTATATAGCCGTCTCTAATTGACAGTGGGTACTATTAACTTTCCCAGATGTCACCGCTGGTGAGTCATTAGCGTAGAAATTGTTATCGCCCTCAGTTTCTATTACCCTGGACACTTATCAGTCCAGCAGTACAGCACGAGGTCACCCATCCAATTCATGACAGGGCTGAAACTCGCTTAACTTCGGTGAGTTTACGAGAACTGGTGTGTCCAACGTGATATGCCGTATCAGGAAACCTTCAAAAGCCACAGTGAAACATACAGCCAAGGGTCCCCGATGAGCATGACAGTGCACTCGCTGAGCCATCAATAAATAATTAAAAAAATAATTATAAATCAAATTTTCCTTCAGAATTCGGTCAGCTCAGAACTTGCTGGTAACAATGCCATAATGCACGTTCATGCAAAAAATCAAGGTTCTAATGTCAACAGTTCTCCTTATTTTGCCGACGAAAGGATTCGGATGGACTGACTCACTCACTCACTCACTCATTACCGGACAATCTGCAAATGGTAGCCTACTTCATAGGAAAAAACTCTATTCAAATTTCCACTCTCTATCAGCAGATTGTCAGTGCCGGGATTCATTGCTGGAAATCAAACTTCAATTGGAGCTCCATGTGGGACCAACTGCTGACAAACACAATCACAAGTGACATGGTATCCGCGATTACATTCGAGGTTTAGTTAATCCTACGGGCTATGGGCCTGCTTTATTACGCTTTATGGAAACCAAGCTACGCAACATACATGTACATTGCCAGTACGACATACTATCATGCCAGTTTATCATTGTTTGTTGAAATTTCATAATAGAAAATCGATGTATTCTCAATTCACTGAAGTCGGTATATAATAAAACAAATACTGTATGATGCTCTCTGGCCATATGGCAGAACTGAACTGTGTGACGGAATTGAATTATATCGCTCAGCATCCTGCAAATTTTTTTTAATATCTGTCATCACCCTGCGTCAATACCGAACATTGCTCTGGAAGTTATCTAATGGTTTCTTGATTAACCCTACCGAGGGGGAGTGTGGCTCTGCCTCACCCCCTTGTTGGTTCTTTGCTCCTATCTCCGGAACGACAAAACATTGAGAGCTGAAAGTCCGTGATTTATTCAGATTATCATATTATGGTCATTTTGGAGCCTATTTGTACGACACCCGGAGCAGCGGATCATGGGTAAATTAAAAAATGACGACTATGTGGGGTACCAGAAAAGTGATGTTTTCATCCGATTTTTTTTTTTTTTTGCTTTTCTGCATGGGTAAGTGGGTAAAACATATCTTTTGATATCAGATTATTATTTACTGATTTATCATGCAGTTTTTTCGAAGATGGCGGTCATCTTGGATTTTTTCACATGTTCTTGTAGAGCTTGACCCAAAGATATAGTGTGGCAAGTTTTAGTCCTCTAGCCTTTGTGATAACGAAAATAGGCAGAGGGCACTTACAAGCGTCTAGTCCGTCATTCATAATCCAGCCGTCGTCCATTAGAGAATATCCGCGTCCATAATCCAAAGACCTATTCCATATTCCATATAACAGTATTAGCACCAAATTCAAAAAGACAATCATAGTATACATAAACATAGGCTTGTTTTCTGCAAGAGAGAAGCGGTCAACAGTTTTCAATGATGCCGGCAAGACATCATGATGTTCCACAAATATCAAATCCGTATCGCTGATCAGTATTCTTAATCCATAATATTCGTTGTAAAGTCGTCATCTAAAGAATGATGTATCTCAGTCACGCGTTGATTGTGATTGTTCATATGAGTACCATGAGGTTCTTGAAGTACATGGTTTCATACGGCCCCTAGCCCCAGGTTAAGCGGAATTAGACACAAGTTACGAAACGTAGCGCCATAGATCTTGCACGCTACGTTCGTATTTTGCTATCAGCATGCGATATGTATCGCCAAATTTGAGAAACTTTGAGTGGAGGCGCTTGGTGGAATAGCCCTGTTTTATAAGTTTCTGCAACAATGTTTTGTGACGTTGATTAAAATCATCACATCTAATACAGGATCTAGCAAATGCTACTAAGCGAGATATGTATACGCCATATGCAGGTCCCACTGGAATATTACTATCCAGAAAGGGATAGTTTACGATGTCGAAATTGTAATCATCTCTTTTGTCATAAAATCGACGAGAGAGAATGCCCGCTTCATTTTTATAGAGATAGAGATTCCGCATTCCGCAACCCCCCCCCCCACCCCATGCTGCGGTACATGCCGCACCCCATGCTCCGCTTCCTTTTTTATAGAGATAGAGATTTCCGCACCCCCCCACCCATGCTGCGGTACATCCCAAATCACCGAGGCCAGATAGGGTAAATGCACTTGGATACCATTCGAAAACTATCACTGAGATGGAAAAAAAACTCACGATATGAGAACCGCTGTTGAGAGGAAAAAAGTATGATATGATGTTGCCGATGCTCAATAAAAATAGCCCAGAGCGATCCATTATATGCCATATAGCCCCCAAAAGTTACGCCCAGAGCTGGTAAGATCACAAAGGTTGGCGTCGATGATCTGTCATGTTAACAGGCACAACGTGAAGTTATCGTCCAAAATCTCGAGTGTATCAGTTGCAGTCAAGAACGAACGTGATGAATGACAGAGGAGGCAGTTAGAAGGCCCCCCAAAAAGTGGAATGCGAAAGGAAATATAGCTAACATGATGTTTTAGTTCAAGCTTTCACAGCTTTTGGCCAAATATTGTTTGTCAGCGATAGCGATTCCGTCAGTTCAGATGTAGCAATTCCATCCGACATATGTGAAAATTTTGGGTTGGTTCGCCAAAAAAAAAGAACGCATCTCTTGACTTTAGATTTGAGTAGAATTCAAGATGATTTGGATCGAATCCGCGAAGCACATTAATAAAGTATTATATTTGCGAAGGCGGTGAAGCCTGTGAATCTTCAAATGCAGAGTCAGGCTATGAATACATTTCAATCCAAAGAAGCATGAAACTCCTTTTTGTAACTTCGTAGTTTTGCAATATTCCCAAATTTACATGAAATAACTATTGATATACGATATATCGTGATAATTAAAAAAACAAATGCTTTGTCTTTCATAGTGATTGCTCTCAATTCCGTTTCACAGTAATTGTCCTTCAATCCTAACAAACAACAGATTGCGACAGTGTGTAACCTATTATATTATAACTTGAAGACGGGGTAGGGTTGGCGAGGGAGTGCGGAAATATAACATATTCACATGTTGGAAGGCGATTGACTGGCCATTCGATTTTAGTATCTCATTCTGCTGAACTGAACCTACATGTAGCTCGGGTGGTTTAAACAATATTTTATTCCAACAATGTAATGGAATGGGATCGGTGAACAGGCAAAGCCTATGTTAACACCTCTCCCCACATAAAGTTACATTCAATAAAGTTAATAAATATATACATAATATACTTCACAGAGAGTGATAGAATTGAACTGTGGATAAACAGTAAGAAAAGAGGAAATAAATAAAGTAAAATAGGAAAAACAATGCAGATGGCGACTGGCAACTTTAACAAGAATAATGCGAAGCGCGGTACTAGGTCGTACCTAGACTAGCTCGGGTATGGACGTCGTCAAAAAATATATATATCTTCTTCTATGGAAAAAGTACATGATAATAATATGGTTTCCATGAGAGGCAGAACTTTTCTCTCGTGTTCCGACACGGAGAAAGATAGAGCAGAAATTTTGTCAGTTTGTAGATTATTGGGGTCAATTTAGCTTATTTACAGACACCCCACCTGTGACGAGGATAATTGCTAAATTCAAAATAGCTATCAAGCTGGTGAATGCCTTCTGGGTAAAAGATGTCACCTTGACGTCATCACTGTGGCCATCTTGGATTGCTTTGTGTTTTCCGATCGAGCTTGATCCAAGGGTATAGTGCCGTAATTTTGAGGTCCGGGAACAACGAAAGTATTTGTGGTGGAGAGAGCGAGAAAATGTCTCTTCCTTCAAACTGTCAGGTCAAGCTACCTCCTGCGTAGTTATTATCAAATCATACCAGTCGATATTCCCACAACCATAGCTAGTTCCTGTGTGTAAATGCATGCTGAGATATTCAGTTAAGGAGATATTTTTAATCGAAAAAAAGGACCATGATAGCCTCAGAAATGTCGCTTGTGACATCTCGGTTCTCCACAAATTGACCGCCGAAAGGAGACATAAAATAAACTCATTGTAAACATATGGTAATGCGCCACAACAACAAAACCAGAAACAAAATTCTTCTTTTATGGAAAAAGCACATGATAATAATATGGTTTCCATGGTTTATCTGAGAACAAGACGACATGCGAAGATGGGCTTTACTATATAGCCGTACTTCCATCAGAAAAAAAAGGCTGAAAGGACTGGATGGATCAAGATTTCGTCTATTCCTAGACCAATGCGTGGGAAGTATTTAGCAAGTTCCATCATTAATCTAATCCATTCGCCAGGGAGCTTTACTGCAGAATTACAACATAGCTTTCTGGAATCCGCCAGACTTTACACGTGGCAGTTAGCCGTAAAAGCCATATGGAATGGATCTTCTCAGTAATAAAGACTGGGCAACGGTAGGTTTTTTCTGAATATACTTGAATACCCATATAGCTTTTCTCATAGCTTGCCATCTGGGTGTTATCGAAACATTTAAAGAGCGCTCAATCGGGCTGGAAACAACAACATTTTTCCCCCATTCTGGGAAAACAGACAAAGCAAGATGCAATGGATTGCATGCTATTGCAGATCAAAGTTTGAGAAAATGCACAGAAATTGTCATATGCAAATGAAGCCAGTGAATTATTAGGTATAATCGGAGATTTTTTTTTGTAAGCTTGCCCGCTCATTTTCTTTCAGAACGTAGTGGTCTATCTAATTCTGGATACCACATACATAACCTTTGGAAGTCCGTTCAGGTCGCGCGATTTTCGACGATGTACAGTTCTTCCGTATACATTTGAAACCTGACAGGAACGCATGTCAATATTCGCAGCTGTCTCTTTTATCGCAGTGTGAAAATTTGTAACATATCTGTAATTTACTGCCGAACGTACCTGAGCGCCAGTTGCCGGAAGTGGCGACAATGTGAATTTGAAGTGACAAACATATCAAGTGATGATCAACAGCGAAATCGAATACATCATATGAGCGATACATTCTCGGTTTGCGACTTTGTTCATCGAAAATTTGTCAAGCGGCGTTTACAAGGCATCTACATGTAGGACTCTAGAGGTTTGAGACTTTGGCACTTTCGCCCAAATTGCTGGAATAGTAACCCCCCCCCCCCCCCTCAATCGAAAAATGTGTCCACTGTACGTGATATTTCTACGGAAGAAGAAAAGGTCGTCAATAGCACATATTGAAGTAACAATCGTGTACACAGTGTATAAACCCTAACTGACCTGGGACGAGACTCACATTCCACCTCCTGATGTTTTTTCTGTCCCTATCTCCGTTAAAACAAAAGCTTGAGAGCTCACAGTCTGCGACTTTTTTTAACTTATCATACTGGTGTGATTTTGAACTTATCTGCATAATCCACAAGAAGAGGATCGTGGTTAAATCCAAAATGGCGTTAATGTAGGGTAGCATAACGGTAAAATTGTTTTTCTTCAAAATGCCAGGAAAATTGGACAAAAGTTCATTTATGTCACATCAGATTATCATGCAGTTTTTGAGACCAGAACACATGGATAAAAAATTAGAAAAATCTGACGGAAAAATCGTCCAAAAATGGCTTTTTTAACATGACTGTGACGTGATCATGGCGGCCGTCGTGGATTTTTTACATTTTCGAGTAGAGTTTGACTCAAAGATCTAGTGTAGTAAGTTTCAACGCTCTAGCCTTAGGGATAGCGAAAATATATAGAAGTGGACATTATACGCCCCTCATCAGGCTGCGGTACACCCTAAATCGCCCAGGCCAGATAGGATTAAACACAGCAATACATATACAGAGCATAGTGAGTCGAGAGCAAAGCATTCGATCATAGTTCGTGGTGTGATGTGTTTATTCAATCCTCCGTTTTTTCTGCAGAGCATCATGTGACAGCTTGGAAGGCGACTGCAATAAAACAAGCCTGATACAATCCATGCGAACACGGTCAGTTCAGTCATCTGTTGCAATCATCCTTCGTTGATGATGGTTTGTTTGTTTCTTCATGGTTTTATAGGCTGATTGGATCTGACCAAAGGCGTACCACTAGAATTTACCTTTCTCTTACAGGATACTGCACGATTATTGTGAAATATTATGCCAGAGGTCGCATCCGCTCTGCGACCGAGGGCATAATATTTCACAATAATCATGCAGTATTCTATTTATTATATACCTATAGTATTTTCTGGTGATCTATAACGAAAGAATGAAGCGATCACAATCGAAATGAGTACAGATCAGCGATACGGATTTGATATTTTTGGTACATCATGATGTCTTGCCGGCAACATTGAAAACTGTTGACCACTTTTCTCTTACAGGAAACCAGCCTAGCTATATACGATGATTTATTCTTTTAATTTGGGGCTAATGCTATTATATGAATTATGTCTTTGGATTATGAACGCGGAAATTCTTAAATGAACGACGGCCGAATATTAACTGACGGACTAGGTGCTTTTATTATTATTTTGAAATGAAAGGATACACCATAAGCGAACGACTGTGCCTGCCGCCGAATACACGGTCTCGTGCATATTCATAAATAAATACATGAATGGCGCAGTGCATTCTGGGTTTACTATGTATGGTAAACGACTTGTGACACGTCGTGTGCTCACCTTTTCTTGTTCCGTAATAAAACGTCGTACATTTTCAGTTATTGGTCCATCGGTTCGTCAAATAGTTGCGATAAAGGTTGCTTGGCAATGGTGTTCAACCTTAAACCCTGATCAGCCATGGTTGTTGACACGGGTTGAAAAGTAGTTCCGATCGAAAGGGTGCAGACTACACAGTTGAACGCTGTCGGGCAACCGTCCGAACCTCCTACAATAACGTCAGGTGGGCTTGATATACTGCGTGCATGAGATGGAAATACATCAAGCCCGCGAATTTGCTATCTAATATGAAATTCAAAGCGATTATGCATAAACATTTGCGACTGAGAGCAATGATCTTGGCAGTTTCGCTGCCGACATGACTGCCTAGCAAAACATACACCATCGTCACTTTATCACGTCGTAATGCAATTCGTAGTGGAGAAAGGAGGAGTAACTATAATCTACAATTGCGAGTGTTTCTCCTTCTTAAACGATAGCCTCTTTTGTTGTAAAGGTTGTAGATTGTTTTGTATACCGTATATCGACATACTTCATGTAACAAGACATGGATTTTGTCAAGAAATTCAGTGCTAAATATAGGTGGTCTCGGTATAAGAGGAAGTGGTATTAGCTGTATATTTGTTGCAAACTTGTGTCCCTTTGGTCGAAATTATCGTTTCGCTATATTGATATTATAATCTGAGTTTTTATCATTTTCTTGTATAGCTTTGTTCTTATAAAATAAACTAATATTTAGCTGTTGTGTATGGTCGGAACATCGCCTGGTGCTCTTCGTTTCAGTTTACGGTTTAAATTAATAATCTCGTGATAATATATTGTCCATACCGTCATGCCTGTCTGTGCGAGTTGTATTGATATAATAGATCATCTGTCAGCAATTTGAGCTGATCAGTTTTACCGTGTGGACCATGGTTGTAGTATCTGTGCGAAAAATAACCAAAAACTCGGATGACGGCCAGGAACGAAAAACGGCCCATGGATTGGAACACGGACTGGATTATGCTTGGGTGAGATTCTGGATTTTTTTCGATTTGCCAGCACTGCTGTGGTTTTTGTTTGTTCATGCTCGGCGACGGTGATGGCAGAGTTCTCACGGATGAATAGATTTATGCGAAGTCTGTGGATGACCATATCCTCCGCCGAACTGTGGTCGTTAGTTTCAAGGGACGAATTCCCCTCGTATCGGGGGAATAATTAAACCTATCTCGGAGATAGTGAATGTTTCTGGGATTCGCCGCATCTTGCCGGGTGAGCGACCAGGACGGTGGTTGGTGACATTATACGAGGTGAAACATGCCGAACTAGTCTTTGGAGCTGGCGCCCTCAAGACTAGGAGTGGAGCTGTCCTCACAGTGAATGTCCACAGCAAATCTTTTGTGGAATTACGCATTTTCCGTTTGCCAACATGTGTTGCTGAATGAGCAATAGATAGGGCGCTACGACCGTATGGACTTCCGTCAGGTTTATTGAACAAGACCGAGATTCCAAGACATCAAAGAATGGGGACGAGTGTGACACATGTTTCTCTGACCTGTGCTCCACATGACAGGAGCAGCAAACCCTTGGAAATCAGGACCTTCAACATCAAGACACTGGTCACCATCCGTGGGGCGCCGCCCACGTGCCTGACCTGCGAGCGTGAGGGTCATACAACTAACACGTGTGCAACTTCGAGGTGCTGGAGCTGTTTAGCCTTTGGTCATGTTTGATTGGATTGTAGGGTTAACAGGCCGACGTATGCAAATGTCATGAGAGCCGGTCCGCGTCCGCTGACTTCTCATCATTCGATAGATGAGGATAAGACCCGGAGGAAGGAAGCCTCTAGGACATCGAGGAATCCGGGAGGGCCACGAAAGCCAGGAGAATGAATACGCTCCAGTGGATCAGGATATCGAGTCTCCACCGGAGGAAGAAGCTGAGATAGCAACTGTGTAGAACAGTTTATTGGTGGAGTGGACGGGAGATACTGATGCTGTAATTACCTTGTAATTACCAAGGAGGGGACGGATTTGTGTGTAAGGTGTAACTCCATATTGTTTCGACCACCCCAGTTGAGGGCGCTCCTGAGGATTCTCAGCCGATAGACCAACCGGTG
This sequence comes from Hanleya hanleyi, assembly GCA_036873755.1. Lineage (NCBI taxonomy): Eukaryota > Metazoa > Mollusca > Polyplacophora > Lepidopleurida > Hanleyidae > Hanleya > Hanleya hanleyi. The sequence continues at coordinate 51,153 of JAVTVY010038742.1, forward strand.
AAGTTAAAGCGGGATCGGGCCTCTGGGTCCTTCACTGGCGCCGACTCCACCGACTCCGACGGTTCCGGTGAGACGTTCACAGATGCCCCTAGTTGCCCTTCGAGAACAGTTAAAAAAAACAAGAAGAAAGCCAGACAACGACCAATATCAGAGAGTGACGCCTCGGGCATGGTGCTCGAAGAACTTGCTCTGAGTAACTCAGAGGACCCCTTTACTGTGGCTACGCCTGTGCATACCTCGGACGGGATAACCCCGTTAGTAGACTTTAAAGATGACGATCTAGAAATGGCCACGGACTTACGGAATCAGATTACCTCTCCATACATACACACTCACATGCAAACACACATATATAACAAAACCCCTTGAGGGTCTTAACCCTTTATGGGGCTCCCCATTTGTGGGGCCTTTCCACTTCATGTACAGATGTGTGTGGTATATACTGTTGCCAATGTATCGTATTGGCATCATTAACTGTAACGGACTACCAGATGAGGCAAGACGTGACTTACTCATGTCCTGGTGCGTTAGAAATAAGGTTGGTATTGTTGGGGTTTTTTTTACAAGACGTATATATTGCTGGTATTGTTGAGGCCAAACAGCGAAAGGAGGAGGGTTTTTTTTACAAGAAGTATATATTCCTAGTATTGTTGAGGTCAAACAGCGAAGGGTTTTTTTGTAAAGTTTGGCTTTGTAAGGCGTATAGGAGTTTTGGCGACAATTATAGTAGGGGTGGGCATTATGGGTTTTTTGAGGTTGAGGGCAAAATTCCAAAATTTCAAGTATGTCCATGATGATCGTTTTCTTTTTGTCCAAAACGTCTTATGTGTGTGCATGCCCGAGACACGGAGAAAGATAGTGAGCTCAAACTTTGTCAGTTTGTAGATTATTGAAGTGATTTTTAGTTTATTTACACCCCCCTTCCCCCTCCAACAGAGAAGAGGATAATCCTCAAAATACCGCCCGATATGGTAAATGCCTTCTGCGAAAATGCTGCCACTGTGACGTCATCATTGCGGCCACCTTGGATTGTTTTGTGTTTTCTGATAGACTTTGACCCGAGGGTAGTGGGCAGTGATTTTCAGTGTAAGAGACAAAGAAAACATTTAGGGCGAAAACAGGTTCTCTCCCAGACTGGCAGCACACCCTTGGTGGTTATGCTGATTATGCTGGTAGGAGTCCTCTCATGATCCAGCTATTTAATGGGTACATCTGAAGCTATAATAAAATCTCCGGTTCACGCGTAGTTCTCGGATTTTTTGGGGTACAATACTTGCCAAATCATATCAGTCGATATTCCAACAATCATAGCGAGTTTTTGTGTGCAATACACGCTGAATGATTCGGTTCAGAAGATTTGTTAAATAAAAAAAGGACCCTGGCAGCCACAGAAATGTCGCATGAGACGTCTGGGTTCTCTAAAAAATGACCACCGAAAGGAGGCAGAACATGACCTCAATGCGAACATATGGTAATGTGCCACAGCAACAGATTTACACAAAATATCTCATTCTGTGGTAAAAACACAGGATAATATTATCGTTTCCCTGGTTTATCTGAGAACAAGACGACATCAGAAGGTCGACATCATTATATAGCCGTTCTTTCATCAGAAAAAAGGCTGCAAGAACTGAATGGATCGATACTCGAGAGTGATTTTATCTATCCCTAGACCAATGCGTGGGAAGTATTTAGTAAGTTCCATGATAAAACTGATCTAGTCCATTCGCCAGGGGAGGTTTACTGCAGAATTACAACCTAGCTTCCTTGAATTTATCATACCCAAGACGACGTTCACGTGACAGTTAACTGTAAAAGCCATATGGATTAGATAATCTCAGTAATAATGACTGGGCAACATTATATTTTATAACCTTCACTTACTTTAATACCCATAACTTTTCTCATAGCTTTTCGAATTTCGCCATTTGGGTCTTATCGAAACAGTTAAGGAAATATACAACCAGTAGATTTGCACCTCATTATGGATAATTGGACATTGGTATTTACCGTATCTTACTTGGGCGCTTTGAGATATGCCGATTCTGACGGCAACACTGCGGGGGGAGGGGGGGGAGCAGAGTGAGTGGTCGTATGCTCTCCTTCCCCTCCACCGTGTCAGATAGGGTTAACCGTACCAACCCCCCCGCCTCAATCCCCCCCCCCCCCCACCAAACTTTCTGCGCTATCCCGGGAACGACAGAAAAATGAGAGCTGACACTCTGTGACTTTATAGCTTTTGATGTTGGGGTTATTTTGAGCCTATTTGCATAACTACCCGAGTAGAGGATCATGGGTAGATTCAAGATGGCGGCCAACTGGGGTAACTGCAAAATGATGTTTTCGTCATATTTCTTCAAAATTTCTGCTTTTCCCCGATGAAAAGTGGGCAAAAACTGATTTATTTCAAATCACATTAATATATACTAATGTATCACACAGATTTTGTGGAGAAATTGCATAAATGAAAAATAAAAAAAATCTGACCGAAAAATCGACCAAAAATGCCGTTTTTAAAAATGACGTCATTTTCTGCTAGAGCTTGACCCAAGGGTAATGTGTCGTAAGTATCAGGCCCTTAGCTCAAGGGGTAATAAAAACAATTCGCGGGGGAGAGGTGGGGGGCGAAATGGCCCCTCCCCAGGCCTGGACAAGTCAGAGAGGGTTAAGGCAAAGAATATGTTGACTGCTCATGTATTGTGAGCAGTGATGTTTTTTTTATGTTATGCACGCACAGACAATTGCGATGATTTACTTCATATAGCAAACTTGGAGATAGTATATTCCGGAGCATTAGAAAAAAAGTAAGATTGTCTGAATATTAGATGGTTATGAGAAATTGCTTGAGATTCGACAGCTTTATCCTATGTGTAAAATGAATCAAACCTCGAGAAATCGTGTTTAGACTACGAATGAAAACACTTCAAGAGAAGATAAAGAAGAACTACTCAACCATTCCCTAACGAAGCATTACCCGTGATAGCTTTCTTAATATGTGCCTTTACCTCACTCTGAAAAATGAAATTGTATCCTTAACCCTACCTGCCCTGGGGGAGAGGGGTGCGAAATGGCCCCCCTACCAAACTTTCTGCGCTATCTCCGGAGCGACAAAAAATGGAGAGCTGAAACTCCGTGACTTTATAGCTTATCATATTGGGGTCGTTTTGAGCCTATTTGCATAACCTCCCGAGTAGAGGATCATGGGAAAATTCAAGATGGCGGCCACGTGGGGTCTCAGAAAAGTGATGTTTTTGTCATATTTCTTCAAAATTTCGGCTTTTCCGCGATGAAAATCGAGCAAAAACTATTTTATTTCACATCACATTAATATTTACTAATTTATCATGCAGTTTTTGTGGAGAAATTGCATAAATAAAAAATTCGGAAAATCTGACTGAAAAATCGACCATAAAATGCCGTTTTTGAAAATGACATCACTGTGACGTCATCAAGGTGGCTATCTTGACTTTTTTTTGCTTTTTGTGGTAGAGCTTGACCCAAGGATATAGTGTGGTAAGTTCCAGCCCCCTAGCTCAAGGGACAAGGTGCCCCTCCCCCCCCCCCCCCCCCCAGGCCACAACAGGTCCAAAAAAGCCCAGGCCAGATAGGGTTAAGCCTATCTGGCATTCGGGATTTGGGATGTACTGCTGAATTCAAGCCCAACGCCCTAACTATTTCCGTTACCCTTTCGGTTAACGAGCTGAAACTTACTAAGCTACACTCTTAGGTCAATCCCTACCTGGGAGTCTAAATCAAAGATGACCAAAATGAAGGCGTAACAGTGACGTCCTTTCTTTCACCAGCAGACATTTTAGACAGATTGTTCGATCCGATTTTTTTGTTGTTGCTGTAAAATAAAATAGTCTTTGTCCACTTCTATCTGCAGAGAAGCAATTTCTTTTAGAAAGACGACGAAATCATCGTGGCTGCCTCTTGGAATTTACCAAGGAACTGTGCTTGAAAATGTTTGTTGTGAATGGGCTCAAAATTGCCCCAATAGGACATATCTACAAAGTTGTAAAGCTTTAGCGCTCTATTTTCCTCGTTTTCGTAGCACAAGAGAAAAGTTCACCTGGGAAGGAGGTGACGTGACGGAATTCAAAGATAAAAGTATATATCGTAGTATATTCGCCGTGTATAGATAAATCTGTTTCACAATTATTCGGCACAATTACAATCGTCTAGTCCGTCATTCATAATTCAACCGTCGTCCATTAAAGAATATCCGAGTCCATAATCCAAAGACCTATTTCATATTCCATATAACAGCATTAGCACCAAGACAATCATAGTATAAATAAACGTAGGCTAGTTTCCTGCAGTTTTCATTGATGCCGACAAGACATAATGATGTTCCAAAAATATAAAATCCGTATCGCTGATCAGTATTCTTGATCCATAATAATCGTTGTAAAGTCGTCATTTAGAGAATGGTGTATGTCAGTCACGCTTTCATTGTAATTGTTCATATGAGCACCATGACGATCTTGAAGCACATGGGTTCATACGGCCCCTAGCCCCGGGTTAAGCGGAATTAGACACAAGTTACGAAGCGTAACGCCATAGATCTTCCACGCTACGCTCGTATTTTGCTATCAGCATGCGATATGCATCGCCAAATTTGAGAAACTTTGAGTGGGGGCGCTTGATGGAATGGCCCTGTTTTATAAGTTTCTGCAATAATGTTTTGTGACGTTGATTAAAATCGTCACATTTAACATGGCATTAAGACATTAGCAATCATATCTAGTTTACATACTCGTATATAATGCTGTACAATGTTGAAAGAATAGACTGGTAGTTGTGATGACATGAACTATTGTTCTTGATCACATTTTTAGTTCTGCGTTATTTCAATGCATATATTTCGGAACCCTGGTGATTCAATTTATGTCTACCTTAGAACAGTTTAGTCAAAATAATGATTCGTGGGACATGACGTGGGACTAATTGTCAATCCCTGTTGGCGGATCTATACCTGTTCTCTTTTGAATATGACTATATGCAGGCGCTTTCAAAAACCGATCAGTTCAAAGCTTGTTCCTTCTCATTCATGAAACGCTACATAGACGATCTTCTCGCTGTGGATAATTGCTATATAAATGACGCAGTGAAGGAGATATATCGACCTTCCCTATATTTGAATGAAACTACAGATAGCCCTACCTGTACATCGTATTTAACTTATAAAACAGGGCTATACCACCAAGCGCCTCCACTCAAAGTTTCTCAAATTTGGCGATATTTTTCGCATACTGATAGCACAAAACGAGCGTAGCGTGCAAGATCTATGGCGTTACGTTTCGTAACTTGTGTCTAATTCCGCTTGACCCAGGGCTAGGGGCCGTGTGAACCCATGTACTTCAAGATCCTCATGGTGCTCATATGAACAACACAATCAAAGCGTGACTGAGATGCATCATTCTCTAGACGACGACTTTACAACGAATATCATGTGGATATTTTTGGAACATCGTGATGTCTTTCCGGCATTATTGAAAAATGTTCACCGCTTCTCTCTTGCAGGAAAGTAGCCTTTGTTTTTTATGTATACTATGATTGTCTTTTTGAATTTGGAGCTTATGCTGCTATATGGAATATGGACTAGGTCTTTGGATTATGGGCGCGGATATTCTTTAATGGACGACGGCAGAATTATAAATGGCGGACCAAACGCTTGTAATGTAAGGAGATATGCGTATATACAACATAGTGATGATTATATATATAACGTTATGTATACATATTTTATGCAAATAGGTTTAGCACTCTATCATCTTTATATTTATTCTGAAAAGACTATTTACACTAAGCAAAAGAAACCACCAATATAGACGGCATGACGAATTACTCAAAATTTCTCTACTCTGATATGAAGTGATACTACATGCGCACTTGATCATTTTGTAGTTGGATGCCTATTTAAAACAATACCTTCCTTAGTCATACATTTCTTTTTGACTATTTTATGTAAGTGGACTGTTTTTGTTTGTCAACCACAAGTGTGAGATCGTCGCTTTGCATTTTGAAAGCGTTGAATTTAGCAGCAAACAAAAATTATCCAAATTCATAACTCCTCTGTGACCTACGTAATTCTCCTCTCCTTCGGCAAGTCAACTCAATCTGATTATGCTTATTGATTCGCTGTCCTCGGCTGTTTAGTTCCGCTTGGATCTGTTGGGCATGAAACACAAAAGTAAACCCCAGCTGCCCGGCATCAACACGAGGACGTTGTTTCGTGAATGATTGAAGTTGTTGTTTTCGGGTCGCTTCCCTACATTGTTCGCAGCTAAGCAAGACGTGTAACATGTTTTAGTTATCTTCCGCTATGCATTCATGGGTTCGATTCATATGTTTCCAAACACTACACTATAAAAAAAATACCGAAAAGAGATGAAGTATAATAGATCAACATGAATATGTTGTAGCGTTCTGTCCATATACATGTTCGTCTGTCTAATTCAGTCGACATTTGTGAACGCAACGTTAAACCTTAATTCTCTCTCTCTCTCGTTGTTCAGAGCATCTGAATCATACGCTTAGTCCGTCCTGTAACTAGTCGCGTTCTTGTTTTCACCTCTATGCGGAATCTATATATGAAGAATTGTCATCTTCTAAACAGAGTATTGCTCAAGATATTTTGCAAGTGGTGCAAATATATCACCTGGGGATAAGAATTATGCTATTCAGTAGAGGATTGCTATCATTTTAATTGTGCGTTTAATGGATATTCTTTTAATGATAGATGTTATTGCCATCATTCGACCGAATATACTCCACATACACCAGTCCTTCATAGCATCTAGACTCATCTAGCCGGTCGAAAGTTTGAATGTAAATATGGGCAATATGTGGATTGGTGTCTTTCCGGCATCATAAACATCTGTTGACGTTAGCTTCGACATGAATGCATTCCAAAAAGGATGGAGACTTAAATAATCTATTTCTATGCAAACGCACGGAAAGTTGTGAAACAGTTTCAAAGTTATCTATTCGGTCATTGCCCTGGGAAATATACAGAGAAATTGCCCGTGATGGCTTCCTGAGATTGTTTTGTCACCTCCCACTCATTCCAGTTATCCATTGTTGCGCAAACATATTGACAGGAGAAAGGAAGGCATCAATGAAAACCTTGTGTGTGTGTTTTTTTGTCTCGCTCTTCTACTTGCCTATCACCTGCTTTTCCACTTGGAAGGAATTCGAACGCAAGCACAGACGACCCTACTTTGAGTAGCCAGGCAACAATACCGAAGAGATGGTCTCATATAAGGGTCTCCATTTGTTGCCAACATAATTGCGATGGAGTGCCCAATCAAACCAAATAACCAAACCAAACCGTAGTTATTTAGACTGCTGGGAAAACTTTCTGTCGCTAAATATTGTCGATATATATTCAACCCGTATTATTCTCCAGTAAAAGTCTGCCTTGCAATAATGACCATAATAATAGTGAAGGTGAAACAATGGACATCATAATTGTGGTGATCATGTTGGAACACTTAGTCATCAATTTTAACATGAAGATAGCCTTTTCCGACACGGAAAAAAACATGATATGATCATACGTAGAATTAATCGTATGAGGAGATGGATTCCTCATTCACAGCAGATCAGGTCTTTTGTTGACAATTGTCATGATACAGATCCGTGTTTTGATTAAATCTAAATGTACCCCAAATCCAACTCATTTTCCACTACGTGTATTTAACTATCACACGCCGTGTGGTCATGTCATCAGAGTTGCCATATAAACAGGCACAATAAAAGCGTACCTGAGATACAACACATATCACTAATCGTTAGATTCTTGGTATGTGCTTTCGAATAGGTTAACAAGAAGACTATACCGTGAAGTCACGTGGCTATGTCAGTATGTCGGCACCTTTTCCCACTTCCCTTATATATGTTGTAATTGAAGAAGGCAACTCCCAGAAACAGCTATAAGAGCCGGACTAATTAATATTGACGGAAACAATGTACGTCCTTAAGGAAGTTGAAACTTGCCACTCTTTATTTCTGGGTCACGTTCAAACGGAAAATATGAAAACAAATCAGCACAAGTAACGTCAGACAATTCTAGGTGACTTCAATATTTTTTTGTTGTTGTTCAATCAATTTTCTTCGCAAAAGCTACATAATAAATAAGAAAATAGTGAGATATTTTGAACTAAAGTAGGTTTGTGCACTTCTACTCAGACAAAGAACGCGAATCTGGAAGAAGAACGTCGACGGCGCCCAGTGCCCAGTGTTCCGTTATGTCGACCGTTGCTATCCTGCAATAACGTTCTCTTCATTTTGTACAGACCACATTCGTCAGTAGATCAAATTGTAAGAGAATACAGGATCAATATCTGCAATGGGGAGGCGGTCTTCCGTTAACAATGGTGCCGAGATGAGACGCCAGGGTAACCTCCCGAACATTCGGCATTACTGACCAAAATTCGTTTATCTGATTTAAAGATAGCTGTCCCCTTAGAGGCAGTTTTTGCACTCCCATGACAATTTGTCGTCTGTATCAATAAATATACAAGATAACCATAATAAACTATATATTTTATGAAAGCATACATCGTAGGGATTCCCACTATATGATTTGTATAACCGATGCTGCTACTGTGTAGAAAATATTCCAATTTTAAAAATTAAAATGAGATCAATAGCGTCAATTTTTCAATTGAACTTTCATTAAAATTGTTGGTCTTGTTTCAACTTTGATGGTATACCTTGATAGGAGACAATTCGAACTAGTAAACTTTATCTCATTTTTCAAATTTTTGCATGGTTTTGTTTTTACAGCTATTTTACTAAAAGACATTGAAAAAAAACGTACTTTTTAACGGTCGTTTGTCTTAAAAGTTGAATAATTAAAAAACGAATCCGAACTTACAAAAAGTGAGATAATATTTACTGGATCACGTTATAAGTAACAAGCATGCCAAATTTCAAAAGCATAGCATAGAAACTTTTCGAGAAATAAACGTTTAAATCTCGGATTTTGTACAAAAATGAAAGGCTAGAAATCGGGCAAAATGTGTCCAGCTATACATCTGATGAATTAATCCCAATTGTTTGCTTGAATTCTATTGCCAAATACATTTTTAATCTGTCTAATGGGACCTACTCGAATTCCTGTTTATTCTGGATAACTATTACACTAAGTTTTTTTCCGTCAAGGCGATTTAAAGTCCAATTTAAACTTTAAAAAACTTGCTAAAACTTGTTCAGCTGGGAATTGTTCACACCTGGCGGGCGTCTGAGTGAAGTGTCACTGTTATAATTAGAAACAAGAATACGGATGTTTGCATGGTTTTAATCAGAAGGGGGCAGATTACTGTAAATAAGTAGGACTAATAGATAATTAGCTTACCATAATACTGCGGAAATGAGTTTTGGAAAGGGAAATTTAACAGACAAAAATAATAGTAGCCAAGCCCGAGCTAAGGCAATCTGTTTAATTGTTCCAGTGCATCGGAAATTAAATTTGTAATCCTAATATTGAAGCACTTCCATATTTATAATTTTGGTTTCATTTTTCTACCAAATGTTAGAGGAAATAGTGAATATTTGAATGAAGAAATAAAAAAAGTGACCAATTTTGACCCTCCAAGGGGACAGCTATCCTTAATGTACTAGTCGTGCATTAGGATATACCATAGATAGACCTCTCTCTGATGGAATTGTTATGAACCCCACAATGCGTAAATGACAATTATCCACGGGTTGATCGGCATCATATCTCATGTATATATGATCGTATTGCGCTGCAGTTGAGTGGTGTGTGTCACACATGTTGAGACACGCTGGGTGAAGTCGCTTAGTTAGATAGCCTAGTTGAACTCATTTCTTTAAAACCGGTTAACGATGTTGCTTCTGAATAGTTGGCGAAACGAGGAATGCTTAACCCTGTCTGACCGGCGGTGGGGGGGGGGGGAGGGGCATTATCGCTTCACCCTATTAAACTTTCCGTCGCAATCCCCGGAACAAAGAGAAAAAGGGAAAGACGAAAATTTCTGACTTTTCCTCTGATTAATCCTAGGTGCAAAGGATAATGGGAAAATACAAAATGGCGACCATAGAGTGTTCTCAGAAAGTCGTGAGGATTTTCTGCCATTTCCGTCCATTTTCGTTCGCATTTATCTTGCCTAAAGTGGTATAACCGTAATTTGCTTTGGCAAAACCATTCACTATTACATAATTAGTTTTAATGAGAGAAAATATGGAATAATACAAAATGGAAAATCGGTCCAAAAGAAGCAAAAAATGGCTTTCGAAAGATGACGCCACTGTGACGTCATCGTCGCAGCCATCTGCCATTTTGTTTACATTTCCCAGTAGAACCTGATGCAAATGTATATTGTGGAAAGTCTCGCCCCTCTGTCCCACGGGGTAACGGAAATAAAAAGTTTGACAATGCCAAAACTCGCCCAGGTCTGGTAGGATTAAATTACGTTAATATATTTACTTGTCACTGGTCTTTAATTTGAGAGCGTTATCAAATATATGCATTTTATCAAATAGGGTGATTTCTGTGATCTTTAAAAGGGTCTCCAAGCGTCAAGTTTGTCGAGCATCTCTTAGGTTGAGGCTATGATATCGATTGAAAATGCTACTTAGCTGGAAACACAATTAGTGGATAACGATGCACTATTGCGTAGGCGACGGTTTTCAGTGTCGGATGCATCAACCAGAGCTACGATTCTTCGAGTTCTCTGTTCGGTCGAGCAAACAGGAACTTGACTTAATTCCACACACAGTCAGCTTGTCGTGTTATATTTAGATGATTTAGCCCATGTGATTACAGAACTCGTCGCCTCTTGGGTATCAACTTCATATTATTGAGATACATGAGGCCTAAAAGGCAAAACATCAAGAGTTTCAGTCCGTTACATAAATGTATTGATCGCGAGGCCTTCGGAGATCGTCCCTGGAACATTTTCGTTCTGGGTGTTTGTCCTTTCCTTCATTATCCGAAATCCGGTTAGGCAACTCTTTGTAATATAGTATTTGAAGTTATCTATCTTTTGGAGTTTTTATTCAAATCCAACTGTGAAATCAAATGTCTTTCAAGAAATCATTAAAACTGTCTCTTCCCCTCGAGATTGGAAAGAAATTCTTCGAAACACATATTTTATCCTTTTAAAGTTCTTCTGAAACGTAGCGATATTATTGGACTTGAACCCTGGCCAATCGCAAATTAATCTGGAATATAACTGTTCCAGGTCCAGCGTATCACAAATGTTACGACATTATACATTTGAGACCAGCCTTACCGGCAAACGTCGAAATATCAATGATGACTCCACAGTGACAGCATACTCTTCAGCAGGCACTTTGGGCCGATTTTACTGCCGCATTTCTCGGCTGTTTTATTGGTACATTTTTCTTCTATAAACTGCACTGATAAACTAGTTTTTGAGCACTTTCATCCGGAGCAGAGTAAACACTTTGAAAAAAGGCGAAAACGGTACGTTTCTGTATCTCCACATGGCCAGCATTCCGGTTTTACCCATCGTACATCACACGAGGTTTTATGAGAATATGCTATAAATGACTCCAAGATGATCAGCTATGAAGCCACAGAGTATCAGCTCTCAATTTATCTTCGTTACGGAATCATTCTCCCAACAACTCTAACAAGGCAGATGGCGTTGATATGAACGTGCACTTTTTCTATGGAATAATGGCGATGGAGACAATGTTGAAGCCACATATTACAATGCCGTCTATGCAGCCTAGATACGGATCCTCATTATCTTCCAGAATATGCAACCGTTTCATTCCAAACCCTAGTTAAAAGTACTGGGCAGCTGTATCAGGAATACATAGTTTCAGTAGCCGATGCGGGGAGTATCAATTTACCAAATATCAATCGGAAAACAAAGAATTACTAGGATATCACAGTTATTCCATGCAGTATATGGTCAAGGGATGCTAGATCAACTTGCCTCTCTTCCACATGCATCACATCCCATGATTCACAAGCCCGTCCTCGGTCATAACGTATTACCAAGTCCATCATCAAAGGGGCTGTCTCCCACTATGACATAGCACCACAATCCAAATGGACAAGAAATTTAAACATAAATATGCACACGATCATGAAGCCCGTAAAATCTCCGACAACACATTATTGCGACTCGTCTGTATGCACTAGAATTTAGTGCTTTATGTTGTTCTCTACCCAAAGCAAATTCAACTAAACTCGAGCAGAATCCGCCCGGTCGGCCACAGTTAGCACAAACTCAACGGGGACGAGGCAGGTAGGGTTAAATAAATACCCATAAAATACTTTGAAATTAAATGACTTTCTAAATATCATGTAACAATTTCTGATTTGTACAGCTACTAAACCCGTTCTCAAAGTCAGAGTTAACCGAATCTGCCTACAGCTGCGTATACTGGAACGAAGATATTACTATATTCTAACACGTGTACATACCATGTAGGTCTCTGAAAATACCATGAAAATACCCTGGGGTTGATCTCTCATAATTGCACAAATCCATCAATACAGATTATTGGACCGTTTTACTTTAATACCGGTGTGGAAGCAACCGTGGTCCGCCAGATATGAGAGTCCGGGGACCTTGGTATCTGGGTCTGGGTACCGAAGGGCACTCAGATCCAGATACGAAAGTCCTCCCTCGAGGAAACAGTTGTCCCCCTATCAGCAGAAACCAGGGTCCTGGTATCGTTGGTGTCCGGGTCACTGAAATCTAGACAGGAATGTCCCTTCATATATAGGGCCCGGACCATGGCATCTGACGGACTATGGGCGCTTCCATAGCTATGGAAGTCCTCAGAGTCCGGCATTCCACAGAGTCCGGTTGACCAAAATATGAAACTAAAGGAATAGTAAAGACTAGAAATTCTGAACAGAGGTTCGGCCAGCAAATGGGTGGTGCAGTGGGTAAAGGCATAGACTGTGGACTGTACAGCAGAAGGTAAGATTGTGGGTTCGATCCTAGTCGGGGTCGGTTGAAAATGTTTGATTTTCTGCATTTCTCATGTACAGCTTTAGTACGTCTTGTAAAGTTATACCGTCGCAGCTTTGTTAAATATATATCTATTTTTTTAGGAAAAAATACTTTTATGTATTTAAGTCATTGAGATATCTAATGAAAATGTATATCACGTTTCTGACATCAGTAAATATCGAGGAAATTGTCATGTCAGATATCCCTATTACTGTTATAATTAATGTTACTCTAAAATGACCACGCTTGTCCGCTGATATTTTACGATATGTAAATATAATGCTCATGGTCTTTTCATATTCGATCCGTATCTTCCGAATGCGGGATAACCTGAACGATCTCTTCGGACATTTCAAGCGGACTCGCCGTTCTTGAAGTAGGATGGGGTAATTTCTTTGCATAGGGGCATACCATAAAATATTAGATTTAATTTGTTTTCACATTAACCGTAAAGGGGCGCATCTGGTATCATTAAAAAAAAATCAAATAAATAAAACATAACATAAATGCAAAATAAAAATTGCCACCACATCTACATGCATCTGATTACTGCATTCATATATGGCACATCTGCGAAATTAATGGATTATATTGAGTACACTGGGAAAAAAATTCTTAAAATTTAAGGAATATTCCCCGACTATTACACCGGCGGAATATTCATTAAAATTCAATAAGGAATATTTCGTAGCATGTTATGGAAATTCCTTAACATGGTAAGGAATATTCCTTAGTTCTGTTGAGGACTATTCCGCTGGTGTAACAGTCGGGGAATATTCCTCTGTGTACCTGACCAGGTGTGTATAAAAACTGAGCACCTGTCCACAATCAGACCCATGTCATCCTTAGATCCTGCCGATAGTCTGCGATATTTGGTCAACAATATCGACAAGTACGAAGCCGGGAAAAGTCAGCAAGAGAAACGTTCCATACGTCGAGCCGCTCAAGGGAATTTTCTGGTAGCAGTATGCCAACAAAATTCCGTTGTTTTGATCATTGAAAGTGAATGTATTTATTATGAGTTTTATCTTTGATTGTTTGAGCGAGATACTATTCTTTTTTGGTATAACCCATTTACATAGAAATGCGAAAAGTGAGTCCTTGTGACCCGCAATTAATATATTTTGTAGACTTTATATATGGCTAATATGTATACATTACCGGTAGTTCAACCTAAGGCGCTCGCAAACTAATGGTGTATTCGTGACAAACACCGGGTATATTTGCCTATTCCATCCAAGATTGAATAAGGGTAGCCCATAGGGGACATCGATACTTTTTTTTTCATTTTTTTTATTACATTTTCTGCATTCATTGGGGATGTTCTTGATTTTCGCCTATTTTCTACAAACAGATTTTAGTTTATCACATGTTTTCTTTACATTTTTGTCATTTCTAGTAACGTCGTCATAATTGACTTTATCAGTTTTTTTTTCCAACGAAAACCAAACAAAACTCTTGGAAACGTTTACATCGTTTAAACCGCAGAGTAAATCGATTTTGTTATCAATTTTTGCGAAAATTTTATTTATGTAATTTCCCCCCCCCCAAATGCATGATAAATTACCCGTGATTTTACCCGTGATCCTCTGCTCGGGAGGTTATGTAAATAGACTCCAAATGACCCCAATATGATAAACTACAAATTCACGGAGTGTCAGCTCTCAATTTTTTGTCGTTCCGGAGATTGCGCAGAAAGTTTGGTGGTGGGGGGTGGCGAATGTCCCTCCCCCAGGCCTGGTAGGGTTAAACAAGGAATTGTTTTTTTTTTGCATAAAATAGTCCAAGATATATAGAAAACATGCAAATTTGACCCCGTCTTTGGAAGACCCACGGAATGTGCCGTTAAAAGAATACAAGTAGTGGCCTAGTTACCCCCACTGAATGGCAGCTTCCACACCTTTATAGAACAATTACATATCGCGACTTGCATTCGTGGAAACAGAAGAACGTGTTATTTCTCGTGTTGCCTTGTTGTAACGTATGTCGCCAATATGTTGTATTCTTCATTGTAGTGAACAAGCTCCAACCGGACAAGCAAAGAGGGACAAAAGCACGAGGAAAAGCCCTTGTGATGGAGTCTTACCTGACTATTTCTTAGCATAAATTTCAAGATTTTCTTTTAAAATTATCTTGTTTTTTTTCATTTCATGTTCGTCCTCACTCGCCTCCTGGGTAGGAGGGAGAGACAGAGAGAGAAAGGGGGGGGGGGGGCTTAGGGCGTTATTGACCTACTTACAACCGGTGACGTCAACAGGTCACTTTCGGCTGACCTTTGTGAAGTCACTCCCGGTTCCGGTCACGTGATCGGAAGTGCACAATAGTGGAAATGCGCACAATGGCGGAAATCATGCGCAGGGTTAAAGGTCACTTTATGTCAATTAACCGGAACCGGAAGTGACTTCACAAAGGTCGGACGGAAATGATCTGTTGGCGCCACCTGTCGGAAGTAGGCCAATAACGCCGTAACTCTCCTTTCTATACTACTCTCTGGTAAACATATTCACGTGTAAACTGGATGGAAAATCGGAAGTAGTAATCGAGGAGGAAACTGGCCTCCAGATTAGGACTTTCGTCTCCTGGAAGTCAGTGTCCCAGGACATCCAAATCCAGACCTGAATGCCCGACGGACAATCACATCCAGAGCTTAGTGTCTTGGGACACTTACGTCTAGACGCGAGTGTCCTCCGGACACTGGATGTATGGGGCCACCGTTTCCGTCACACCGGAAATAGTTCACTAATGTACCCAGGCACTTGTAACTGAAACGAGGACTAAGAATCCCCCGTGCTTAAGACATTGTTCTGGGATATTTGTATAGCTGATACACGTAATGTTCTGATTTGCTTTGGTCTATCGCACTTCTTCACTACATGTATTTCCTGTTCATATTAGCCCACAGGTTACCTGCAATCCATATCATTGTGGGCGTATATGACGCTAATCCGTTCAGGGGGATTACATCTATATTCAGATACCGGTACACCATTTAGAGTTCACACTGCCAAACTCTTTGCGACTCACGGATTAAAAGTACTGTTATATTATGATGGTATTCATATAAACATCAGCGTGCATACAAAATAGACTGAAAACTGCATGCGGATAGAAGAATACCTGTATGTGCTACTTATTGTACAAGAGAAACATGCTCTTCCTTACAAGAATAACAGTTGTGGGGATATTTGTTGTGGGAATATGAGTCTAAAGATCATTTGGCACCAGAACAAACAGCTTGTTTGGCTAAACACTGCAACGCCGCCAAGCTCAACAAGTTGAGGGGATATATTTGAGTGAGGCTTTAGAGATATTTACCACAAAGGGCGTCGTTACCTTTCATGTACCGGAAGTGACCCTATATATCTCACAAATTATACATGTTTAGGCAATAGAGCATTCATACTGATTGGCTTAACTGTATTGAGAGAAGCGGGCAAGGAGAAGTACCTATTTTTGTGGATAATGTCAATCAGTAATATAATTTCTTCGCTTACAAGTTTACCGCCTCTACGTTCATTGTGTACACTTCTCTCTAAGACAGGGGATTTATACAAAAATACAACGAGGTCAAAATACAAGATGTTCTGACTATGTACGCTTCTCAAGCAGTACTTCAATATACAGCTGATATTTACATGTAGAAAACTTTACAATTAATTTGTTTTGCAGGTGAAAAGTGACGATACCATTTAACTTCATGTTTCATTCACACTTTTTTCCATAATTGACGTTATCTGGAATAATTCAGTGTATGGTAAGTTTCCGCCCTCATAACTTGTCTGTGTCCTTTCTTCTTTTGTCAAATTTTTTAGGCAGAATGCTTCATCAACTATGAAGCCCATCTTCATTCATTACATATATCGGCTTATATTGACAAGATACATTTTCTCCTCTCGCAAGCACATCAGCCGACATAACAATATCCGGGACTTATCTCGTTTACATCCAATCAATATCTATTTACGTCGGAACAAGACACCCGAAGGCGCTGACCTATCACTTCCGATGCTGTTTAATTTTATCCTCGTGACCGCTGTTTAATCTAATGCGCCATTCAGTGAATATTTTTGGAGGAAGTTTCTTTTTTTCAGTTTGAATGCACTAACCATCCATTCCTAACATCAACCCAATTACTGACAGGCTCTCTGGAACGTAAATCGTATTACAAATAAGGATGAGGGTAAGGACCGGAGCAAAGTCTTTCCTCTACCAGGCCTTTTTTTGGGGGGGGGGGGCAGCAAAATGACCCCCCCCCCCCTACCAAACTTTCTGCGCTATCTCCGAAACGACAAAAATTAAGAGCTGACCCTCCGCGACTTTATAGTTAATCATATTGGGGTCATTTTGAGCCTTTTGAGCCTTTTTGAATAGTAAATTCAACATGGCGACCACATGGTACTAGAAAAGTAATGTTTTCGTCATTTTTCTTCAAAATTTCTGCTTTTTTCGCCATGAAAAGTGGGCAAAAACTATTTTATTTCACATCACCTTAATATTTAATCAATTGTATTACGCGGTCTTTGCGGAGAAATTGCATAAATGAAAAAAAATTGGAAAAATCTGACCGAAAAATCTATAAAAAATGCCATTTTGGAAAATGACGCCACTGTCACGTCATCGGCACGGTCATCTTGGTCTTTGACCCAAGGTTTCTTAGCAGGGTCATTTTGCCAAATGGTTTGGAACTGGCTATAATGAACAGTACGAGCTCGACTGAGGCAGCTGCGTATTGAACTGTACTATCTTGTTGAATATTCTTTAAAATATGCTTCGCATGGTGTTTCTACAACAGTGACTTTGGTCGCATCAGTTTCGTAAAAGCAATTACTTTGTTTTACATGCACACCTGAAATGAAATTGCTTTATCGTATTAACCCTATCTGGCCGAGGCTATTCGGGATACCTTGTAGCCTGGAGAGGACCGGAAAGAGCCCCTATATGTTTTCAGTATCTCTGAGGCTGGAGTGCTGAAACTTACCACACTATATCTTTGTGTCAAGCTCTACTAGCAAATTTAAAAAGAAATCCAAGATGGCCGACATCATGACGTCACAGTGACGTTGTTTTCAAAAAGGCATTTTTGGTGAATATTTCATTTATGTGTTTTCGTCGCAAAAACTGTAAGTAATGATCTGATGGGAAATAAAATAGCTTTTGCTCGATTTTCGTTGCAGTGAATCAGGAACTTTGAGGAGAAATGACGAAAATTTCACTTCTCTTGCACATCATCTGGTCGCCATTTTGAATTTACCCATGATCATCTGCTTGGAGGGGGCGGGGTATGCGTATAAGTTTGAAATGACACCAATTTGATAAACTAAAAAGTAACGGTGTAAAATCTAAAACTCTCAAGCTATTGTCGTTCCGGAGATGGGAGCAAACAAAAAACAATGGGGGGGGGAGGGGGCGCAAAGTACCCGCTTCCCAGGCCAGGTAGGATTAATGAAGCTATGTTTTGTTACATGAGAAAGCAAACCAGGATAGTCTTATTCATACACATAGTATCGTATGCAACAAGGGCTGTTTGCGGTAGACAATGTCTTGTTCATGTTTATCGAAATGATATCATAGTTTAATACTGACAATAGCATAATGCCTCTGAGATCAATTTTTTCCACGGAGGTACATCAAAATTAACCGAAGACAGCTAATAAACTAAATGGAATGACAGAAAGATCAAAAGGCTATTGAAATACGTGCATTTTGATTACCCTCTTCAAACAAAATGGACCGATTCAGGAACTGATTGATGCATGTTAGGAATATTTGTTCACAAGATGGTGATATTAATTATCCTTTTCAGCTAATCAGCATCATCCCATTATTGCACTAGCAGAGAGAGAGAGAGAAATAAGGTTTAACGTCGCATTCAGCAATATTTCAGCTATATAGCGACGATCAAACAAAATTTGCACTGGCAGATCTTTCCTATTAGAAGCTATTGTTAGTGCATAGAACCACTAGAGAATAAAGCAGAATTGATCGCATAGTTGTCCTCAGTATACTGGCTACAATTAATATTCGAAATCATAATGCCTTACTCGCAGAGTTTTTACTGTGTTGTTTGTTTTGTCGATCTTGGCGGTGTTGCTATTTTGTAGGTAATACATTCATATATTTCTACAATGATACAATTAATACAAACCTCAGTCTTTGTGTAAGATCGTGCTTTGTCAAGTGAACATAACTTAATTCGAATCCTGATAACAAAAGTACCGAAGGTATTGACTAATTTCATTATTTTCATGTTCGGGAAGTTCTAAATTTCGAAATCGAATTCTGTGCGAATACTGATCAGCGATAGGGATTTGAGATTTTTGGAACATCACGATGTCTTTCCGGCATCATTGAACAATGTTGACCGCTTCACTCTTGCAGGGAACTAGCCTATGTTTATGCATACTATGATTGCCTTTTTGAATTTGGTGCTAATACTGTTATATGGAATATGGAATAGATCGTTGGATTATGGACGCGGATAATCTTTAGTGGACGACGGCTGAATTATGAATGACGGACCAGACGCTTGTAATCATATTTCCATATCCAACGTCATCGCGATTGACGCTATGCGGTCCTTGCTCCATCGTGTTTCTTGTGTGGTGCAAGATTTTGGTCAACATGCCCCATTATTGTTCCCAATGACGCATTTGAGAAACTATGTCAGTTTTTGTAAAGTCGATATTTCAGATTCCACGGGAAACATTGTAATCAATCATGTTTCAATTTCCACAGGGATCCTACATTATATCAAACTTAACGGAGAAAATCGCTTCAGCTTGCCACGGCTATCTTCATCGGTCATTCCTTACACATATCAAGCTTCACTGTTCGAGTAGTCCGAGTTTACAGACGACTTCGTGACAGAATCAAGATTAGTCGTCAAAAGTTGAGCGACCCAGAAACAGTATTTCAAATTAACAACAGTCATTGTCTTCCCCGTGTCTCCCTTCTTTGTGTTCAGCAATGGAGTGATATTAATTACCAATTTCATTACTACCGTTATCGGAAATCATAATTCGAGCCATGAACAGCAGACAATAATTCATGGCAACAATTATTAACACCAGAACAATCTTCAACCTGTGATACATCATACAGGCAGGCTCGGTTTACTCATTCGGTACGACGGAAATACCAATGCAAACCACAATATAAATAAGTCAGTTGTGCAGCCATATTCAAAACGTTCTTATTTCTGGAAAAAATCGCAATGTATTCAAGCTGAACGATATCTGAGAAACAATCCCCGATGGGCCTCTAACAAACCCTTTATCTACAAATTCGCGCACTGGTGTAGGTGAGATTAATGGTGGTCTACAACTTTATTTGTCAGGGCACATGGCCTCGAAATTCTTCAAACCACCACTTAGGGATGAGATACCCATTTATTTTAATCTGCAAATCAATGGAACTGTGTGATGGGCATTCACGGCGACAGGTATTACCTGCTTATACGCTATTCCTAGGCCATGACAAGGATATCCCGCAGGCTGATAGTTTACATGCGAATTGACCAGTAATTACTGCAGCTATCTAATACCGTGGAATGCAGTTCAATATCCTATACTGGTTGCTGAAATCACCAGGAGTGTTTTACCTGGAGCCAGTGAAGACAGCCCATACATAAAACTCTTTTCTGAGATCTGTAAAGAACTGTTAAAGATAAACTGCGTCGCGATTTATTTAAGGATTGACTATGATTTTGTTTACGTTCATTGGGGTATGAACTTAAAAAACGCTGTGCAAACTGTATGATTCCGCGTAGCGGATCATACAAAGTTTACACAGCGGTTTTTAAGTTCATACCCCAATGAACGTAAAACAAATCACAGTCAATCCTTATAATTAAATTAATCAAGCAAAAGTAATTCAATAAGAGAAGAAATTGAACGTGAAACGAACGAATTCTTCGGTTTAATTCTTGTAACGGGAAAACCCCTGCGCGTATAAATACAGTCAACAAAGTCGTAAACCCTAGCAACGTCTCAGTGCACGCGCACGTCACTCGGTAGGCCTAGCGCAGTTCAAGCAGTTTTCAGTTTGACAGTTTGTTGCACATTGTGTATGAAGGGAAACCTCTCAATCAGGGATAATTATTTAGGTCAGGAAAACTGAAACACACAAGAAATTCCGCGAAGGAAGAATGAGACATGAAACCATGCAGAAGAGGAGAAATTGTTCGAGTTGAGTTGGCCTTGCCGGGAATATTCCATTCAGAGCCGATGATCAGACTGGGCGATGCATTTTCTTGCTGTTTTACCGCGCCTCGGGTAGGCATACGGAGGACGATTTCACTGATCAATGTGTTGTTCTGAGCTGAAGACCAGTCCCTGTCGCAGTTTACGACGGAACTTTCTCCCTTTCGGTGTCCGCTTATATCAATAATGTGACGAAACTCTGCATCCTTCATCGCCTGTACCCGTCACACGTGGACTGGAATCGATGGAGTGCATGTGCTGTGTGTGTTGTGTTGTGTTCGAGCGGACGCATAATTATTTTTGTGTGATATCAGAGACAGAAAACGCGAAAATTGATATTCTTTCACAGACTTCGAAGTGTACCAGTTCTGGTGAACTGATTGAACGATGATGTTGCCCTCGTATGCCACCCAACAGGTTTTATGGAATCAACATTCTGTAACACTCCCCCCCCCCCTCCTTGACTGGAGGGATTTTATCGGACATCTGCAGTACGGTACGGTACTTGTTACACACATCCGCTTATCGTGGCAGTCAAGACGGTATAATTTGTTAAATTTTGTGTTTGGTTTCGTGAGAGAGGACGACATATTCCCGTTTCCATCAGTGCAACCCCCCTCCCGCACCACAACAGCAAAAAAAACAACCGGCGGATGAAATTCCACTCCACGGGAACGGTAACAAATGAAAGGATTACCAAACTCTGTATCTCAAGAGAACCAGAGCTCAGGTAGGATGTGGGTTTCAGGAGTTCACCGGGTGTAATAATTTTTTTTATAAGGATTTGTGGTAAAAGTGGGTAAGCGAAAACCTAATGTCAAAATCGCGTTCAAGGTCACGGAGATGTCGACTTATTGCTGATCTGATTTCCAGGACCGACAAACATTATCTCGGCTCTTTTCTCTTCGAAATTCTTGTAATTTTACAAACAATTTTCTCAATACAAATAAATATTTAAATTCACTCTTTCCAGTTGGTTTTAGAGTTTTCTGTTGGCATTATTTGAGCAATATTATGCACTAAAATCTGAATCATTTACACTACGACCAGTGATCCAGTGATATTTATAGCAACGAAAAAGTAGTGCAGTTGTGGGCGTGGCACATCATATTTTTAGATTCATTGAAGTATGAACCGAAAAATTTAGCACTAATCAGCCAATCAAATCGCAGGATTTACGAACAATACGGGTAGAATTTAATTATTTTCGAATATACCAGATCGGCGAAAAGTACCGTCGAAATATGCATTTTGATTAAATACCACTGTATTATATAGATTGGTCATGATCACCACCATTTGTATTACCGTCAGTTAGAGTGATGACATGTCTTCCATATTTGATAGGAACACCTAACGACGCAATTTGACATTGCTGATGTATATATATCTTTTCATTATATCACACCATTTTCTGTTCAGCCCACAACCTAGCTTACTACCTGAATCCGTTCAAAGGCAATTCACAATAATCAGTTAATAGTACACCTTAGTATACCATATAGAGAGCTCAGACCAATACTTCTTATGGCTCATAGTTCAAAAGTAACGCAATACCATGATGGTGTTCAAACGAGCGGCTTGCAGAAAACAACTTGGAAGTGCATTTGGATAGAAGATCTCTTGTTGGTGCTGCTCTATTCACAAGAGAAGCTTGTTACCGCTCCTCACTTACAAGAACAAAGCTGGAAAGGAACTATTGACTTTGAAGATAGTTATCATAATGCAACTTCATTTCACGTTTCAAGAGCATGTTTCCGAAAATCTATTTCTTTGAATTTTCTACAAATAATACAAGTACGTGGTGGGAATTCCGATTACAAACAAGATTAAGCTCACAGGTGTAACGGCGAAGTAAAAGCATATTAATCTGGTAAGAATATTATCTTCCAGGGAAATTACATATATTGTTTCAAAGTTATATATCTCGATATTGACTGGAATAATTCGTTTTGTGATACATTACCACCGTCATAACTTGCATTTTTCTTTTCAGCTTTTTGTCATCTTTGTGGAAGGGATGCTTGATCGGCTGTGAGTCCCATCTTCATATACTGCGTATTTCGGCTAAAAATGGCAATATGCATTCTCCCTTCTCACCAACTCACCAGCCACCATAATAATATACATGTATGAGACTTATCTCGTTTTTATCAACTAATATCCATTACGCCGGAACAAGAAGCGGGAGCCACTGACCAATCACTGTTGTTTAATTGTATTTATCCGCTATCTGATGAAATGCGCCATACAGTTAATATCACTGAAGGATTTTTTTCTTTAAGTTTGAATATCCCATCCAGTTGATTATTACATTAACCCTTATAGACGGGTTCATTGGAACGTAAATCATGTTAGTAATAAGGATAACGGTAAGAACTGAGACTAAATGAACAGTGTCATATTGCATCTGGCATGTTCACCCGATACAGTGCAAGTTTACGTCGCTTTGAGACGACCAAAAGATCGGGAGATACAATGATACAACCAGAGGTTATCCGTCATATCGTTTGGAAATTAAGTATGATGAGCCGCGCTAGCTAGATAAAAGCAGCTCTGTAGTGAATATTCTTGCTAAAAACGCTTCGCATGATGTTTATGCAACAGTGACTTTGACTGCAGAAATTCTACGATAGATAAAGATGCAAATCGAAGTCGGTATATGCATACACCTTGTTGAACACCTGAAATGAAAACTGGGATGAAAATGGATTTATCGTATTATTGAAACTATTGTCTTGTTACATAAGACGGTAAGATATGATACCCTCGTCAATACACAGTAGCATGTGCAAGGGAGGAATTCGTGACAGACTATGTCGTTTTCATGTTAATCGAACTGATAGTTTAATACTGTAAATGGCATAATGGCTATGTGACCACGTTTTTATGGAGGTACAGCGAAATTAACCGGGACAGCTAATGAACTCAATAGAATGACAGAAAGATCTAAAGGCCATCGAAATGCATACACTCTTGGTTACCATTTCTAAACACAATGGATTGAACCAAGAAATGACTGAAATGATCAATTTTCTGAAATCATAGGAATTTTATTCTTCAAAATTGTAATTAATTATCCATTTCAACACATCAGTGTAATCTCAATACCCCGCTAGGAGTACCAACCTATTCCAATACAGTGTTTGTGCAGCTACACCGACATATTCAATACAGTGTATATGCACCTAACCAACATCGCAGACTGAGTCATGCTCAGTAGCGTACGTGCAATAGCGCAGGTAAGATACCGGTAATATGGCACGTGTCAAGCTTCATTGCTCGATTATTAGAATTCAAACCAACATGTTTTCGATCTACTTGACGAATTGATGTGGGCCATTAGTGGTAACGCTTCACAGGTGGTATCATGACCGACTCACAAGCTCGATCAGTAAAACTTGACCGAAAAGCAAATATATTTCAATGATTTCTGGTGACCAAAATGTACGGATACATGCATTGTTGACAACCATTATAGACAATCATAATTTCGACGCGAAATGAGAAACATACAATTAGTGTCTTCATTAAAGTCCATTTCTCGTTTATGCCATAACATTTTTTTCTAGAATGCATATGCTAACAACCGCAACATGATAACTCTTCGTATTAACGGTCTTAATTATTGTAAAGCTCGGCATTGGTGCATTGCTTGTTGCAGATAATTTGAGATACGCCATATGAATTACTCCAGTTAGACGTTGATTGTAAGTTGATCAGTTATCAAGCTAGAATAAATATTAGCTCAAATTAACGACAGTATTGGTCTTTCTCGTGTATTCCTTCTTTGTATTCAGCAATGGAATGATATTACCAATTTCATGACTGCCGTTATCGGAAATCATAATTCGACTCGAAAAGTAAACAATAATTCTCAGCAGGAATTGTTCCGTTCCTTGGACACCAGAACAATCGCCAATCCACGATACATAATACAAATAGTTTCAGTTCACATTTTCGGTACGACTGAACTACAAGTACAAACATATGATATGAATAGTTCGGTTGTCCAGCGATACCCAAAACGTTGTTATTTCTGAAATATTGAAAGTATGGCTGAACGATCTCCGAATAAACGTCAATTAACCCAAAACAATCCTCTGGAGATCTGAAAACCCGTTATCCAAACATCGCGTACTGCTATACGTGTGAGTAAAGGTGGTCCACGAGTTTCACTGTTTGTTTAGCTTTGACACGGCATATTTGATCATGAAATTCTTCAGAGCAACACTTTGGAATTAGAGACCCAGTTTGTTTAATCTGGGAACTGTCATATCGGTATTTTGGGCGACATATAGTATTATCAGCTTATAATGTATTCCTTGAAAATTCACAAGAAATACCACAGGTGGGAGTTGCCAAACGAATTAGCAAGTAATTACTCAGCTATTCAATACAGGGTAACAGGTTCAAAGCTGCGATTGAGTTCAATAATCTATAGCGCTTGCTGATGTCAGCGGATCTAGATTGCATAGAGCCGATGAATATAGCTCGTATACGCTCTTCATTGAAGGAAAACATTGAAGGACTATTAAAGACTACCTCTGTCGCTATTCATTTTTGAATACCATCGAAATCTGCAGATGGTTGGACATGACCACCATTGTCTGTATTAACAGTACATACAACAGCGATGTGTCTTGAATAGTTGATGGGAACAACGTAACCTTACAACAACTTATATGATCCCAAATCCTGATGATGTGGTTGCATAGTAACGGCAAACTGCCGTCCTGATCATTAGAGAAACCTGCGAAGCAAATATGCCTCGTGCATTGAACATGTCGAAGGTAGAACTCAATGCAGCTACAAACAAACACACACAAGCGTATATTGCAAAAACATTCATTGTATACACAAATAGAGTAGTTTCCTTCAAGAGGGAAGCGGTCAACAGTTTCCGATGACGCCGACAAGACATCAGGATGTTCCAAATATATCAAGTCCATATCGCTGATCAATATTCTTAATCCATATGATTTCGCTTTCCCCAGTGATTCAGTTTCACTAATGTTGTTCTGTTTTTATCGCCAATTGATGTTACCAGTCTGTTGTTACCGCCAAACTCAAGAACGTGGAAGGTCATTTTATCATTGTCTTAAACATTGGTGATGAAATAATCTGGTTAACACCAAATAGCATTAAACATCGAACACATGGCCGGGTAATTTTCCTGAGCCTGTTTTTCGTTTTCATCTTTCCAATATTTCAATCGATAACTGGCTTTGACAGCAACACCTACTTTTGATATAGTCTTCATGTTTCGTATCACCGAGAACACAAGCTACAGTACAGAATACAGGACGAAATAGCCCATCGAGAAGGGGACTAGATTGAGCGCGCCATACTGGTACATACATTGTATCATCGTTTTTTATACTATATGGGGATTGGAGAAGCGCTGGTTCAAATGAGATCAGACTGTTAGCGAAGATATATGGCTAGTGGACAATAGTGGTTCGGGTCTGGAGACAATTCGATAACACAATCTTCCTCCATTAGCCGATTTTTTTTTCCTTGTCAACACCAGTATAATTTGAGACGATCTCGCCCTCATAGATGGTGTGCTGGCAATCATACATGATCGGGATAATGTACTCCAGGTTAGTCAACTTGAAGATAACATTGTTCGTCTATGACATATACGCTCTAAATTTACCGAAAATAAATATATTCAACCTTTATTATTTCCCGATGAAATTTTGCCTTGCTTTAGTGACCATGGTAAAGATAATGAAATAATGGCAATTCTTGAATAAATCTTCATTCATTCATTCATTCATATTCATTCATTCATTCATTCATTCAATGATAACGATAGTATGCACGCTCGATCGTGTTGATACACTTCGTTAGATGAGTCGAATTATACATCGAATCAACTCTTTGTAATGGACGAATCCATGTAACGGACAATAATATAATTTTCAAACTGTTTAAATTTTAGGGGATTTTGGGGGTACAAAAATTGAAGTGTTTAAAAATTGTCCACAAAGATTGATTGGACCTGTGCAGTTGTTGAAATAAAATGAACCTAAGAATAAAATGATAAAACAGGAAATAAAATAGCCAGTGCTTGGCTTATGCCACCGATGGAATTGTGCTAAAATGTGTGCTGTGAAGCGAAAACTACTGGTTATATAGGGGATTGAAATCAAGTACCCGGATAATTCTGTATAGTAGTTTGCAGCGGCCTCTATTCAATTTGATTGGTTGAAATTATAGTAGCCCGTATGAAAAGACCAATATTTTGCAGCGCCCTCTATTTAAATCTGATTGGTTGAAAATTCTGGGCTGCACATGCGTATTGTTATAATTAAACTGTCCGCCAAGCAGTGAAGGTGTGGGGCCTGAAATAAGCTCAGTCGTCAAAGAGAGAGAGAGAGAGAAAAATAAGCGTCGTAATCAGTGAATAAATGACTCAACAAATAAGGGTCATGTATTAGACGAACATCAACGTTGACGAGCGCGTACCAAATGCTCTCTAAGGTTCGCTTGCCTACTGTATACAGTTTTAATGGCCGGTAGTAGGGCAGATAGTTTCATATTCAATCTATCAAAAAGATTTCCAATAAAAGGTGTAGTTGAATGTGCAGAAGGCGAATATGGAATGATTAGTGGCAATTGTGAAGATCGTTTTTGGTACTTTTTTACACCTAGGCTTGTGGAAGAGTTGAATCACATTGCTTTTAATTTTCCGAAGTTTACGATCAGAATAGCCTCTTTTTCTTAGTGCCTGAATTAAAATAGAGCAAGCCAACTGATAATCGCATACATTATTACAAATACGCAAAAATCGCAAAAACTGCGATTCAACAATGCCCGGGAAAGTATAATGCGGATGAAAGGAACTCCGATGCAGCAACTGGTGGCTGTCTCTGGGCTTGAAATAAACTTTAGTATCTAAAATCCCCATGGAATTGAATCGGCTGCCTTTATATACCATAACATCAAGAAATGGAAGAGAATGTAACTGCAGGTTGCTCTGTAAGCGGATATTGGGGTTTTGTGGGTTCAAAATACCAACGAAAACATGAAAATCGTCAATACTACCGCCCCAAATTCCAAAGATGTCGTCTATATAACGTTTCCAAAGAAGTGGGTTAATAGGACATTCTAAGAGAGCCTTATTCTCCCATCTGGCCATATATATATCATAGCTGGGCGCAAAACGCTTGCCCATGGCCGTCCCTTTGATTTGAAGATAGTTGGTGTGGTCGAATACAAAATCATTGCGATTAAGAGAAATATCAAGTAACTTCATAAACAATGAATCGTTCTGACGGGTAGACGGATTGATTTGCTAATGTATCAGCTATAATCTGGAGGCCATCGTCAGTGTCAATATTGGTGTATAATGATTCAACATCCAATGTGAAGAGAAAAATATTGGTTGAGAACGAATGGGATGATAAAACGTCAAGGGAATGGGATGTGTTCCAGAGATAACTGGCGTGTTGTTGAGAGATAGGATTGAGACACAGGTCTAGATACTCAGCTACTCTTGCTGATTCACTTCCAGAGTCAGACACAATCGGTCTCCCTTTCGGCATTCGAGGTTGGGGCCACGAGTAGATGTCTTTGTGTATCTTTGGTAGCAAATAAAATGCTCTGAGGCGCTCTTGACTCGAATCAGTCATATATGAATATTCTGTTTTAGTAATATGGTCCCCAAGGAGCATATCTGTCAGTATTTCCTTGATCATATTTTGGTTTTCAGGCACTAAGGATTTCTGTATAGGAATATAATAATTCCCATCATTCAACCCTACCTGGCCTGGGGGGGGGGCATTATGGCGGCCCTACCAAACTTTCTGCGCTATATCCGGAACGACAAAAAATGGAGAGCTGAAACTCCGTGACTTTATAGGTTATCTTATTGGAGTCATTTTGAGCCTATTTGCATAATCCCCCGAGCAGAGGATCATGGGTAAATCCAAGATGGCGGCCACATGGGGTAGCAGAAAAGTGATGTTTTTGTCATATTTCTTCGAAATTTCTGCTTTTTCGCGATGAAAAGTGGGCAAAAACTATTTTATTTAACATCACATTATTATTTACTAATTTATCATGTAGTTTTTGCGGAGAAATTGCAAAAATAAAAAATTCGGAAAATCTAACCGAAAAATCGACCAAAAAATGCCGTTTTTAAAAATGACGTCACTGTGACGTCATCACAGCGGCCATCTTGGATTTTTTCACATTTTTTGGTAGAGCTTGACCCAAGGGTATAGTGTGATAAGTTTCAGCTCCCTAGCTCAAGGGGTAAGAAAAATAATTAGGGGGGGCCATTTTGGCCCCCCCCAGGCCTTGACAGGTCCCAAAAAGCCCAGGCCAGATAGGGTTAACTGTCTAAGGGCTGCAAGTACATACAAATTTTATCCATTACCACCGTAGCCCCACCTTTATCGGCAGTTTTGATGACCACGTCATCAAGCCGCGATAATGAACTGAGAGCTATACGTTCGGCTTGAGACAGATTATCATTGGCATGCAGGGATGGTTGTGTACGCAAAAACTCATAAACGGACCTTTTGAACGAAATAATTTCAGAACAGAGCTGGTGATCGGCTGGTCTCCAACTGGATTTCGAATGGAGTTATTTGGTACCGTCATACTCCGCCTCTCTGTCCAAGAAAAAATATTTGAGTTCAATTCGTCGAAAAAAAAAGAATCGACGTCACTGAAATTGAGGGGCATTTGTCCCGACTGATCTAAAATAGGTGTTGGAACAAACGATAGACCTTTCTCTAATAAACTAATTTCAGGTTGCGGGAGAGTCAGTTTTGACAAGTTGTACACAGTGCTAGCTGCTTTCAAAGAGTTGATATCGAGATTCCTATCTAGTTTTCCTGTTCACGTATTTGAGCGACCCGAGCTAGAAATAGCCGGTTTGCTGTTTCGGGCATCCAATGGATGCCATCTGTGTTGTACAAAATAGTGATGTCGGTGTCAAAATAACTAAACGCAGTATCTTCGAAAAAATGTGCAATTAGTCTATCAATAAGAGACAGTTCAGTAGAAGAACC
Organism: Hanleya hanleyi; assembly: GCA_036873755.1. Classification (NCBI taxonomy): domain Eukaryota; kingdom Metazoa; phylum Mollusca; class Polyplacophora; order Lepidopleurida; family Hanleyidae; genus Hanleya; species Hanleya hanleyi. The sequence goes on from JAVTVY010038742.1 coordinate 81,363, forward strand.
ATGTGATATGGCCACGGGATTAAAAGTGAATGTAGCTTCAGGGAAGGACTTTCTAAGTTGATCTTTAAAGTTGGAGAAGAGTGGTTTAACATTTCGTGTGTTATTGCTTCGATCGTTAACGCCTATGTTAAGAACAATATGTTTGATATTATGCATGTGAACTCCACGTAACAAATCAGTTAGTTTCTTAATCGTGAAGCCTGGCAAGGCAAAAATATGCCAATCTGGTTCCGAAATGGATATCCTATTGAGATTAGAGTACCCTAGGACCAAATGAGTTTGTTGAATGGAACGAAATTCATTCCTGAGTTGACCATACCGTGAGAGGCCAGTCTCTCTGATAGCGGGTACGGATGTATTCGTGACTTGATCCGGGGAAGTTTGTTTCTCCATAGAAACTGTTTCTCATTGAAAAAAGTCGGAAGCAACAGTTCGAGCTTTTTTGGCTTCACAATCATGAATGGTAATATTCTTTTCCCTATGTCGTTTCTTATTATGACCCGAAGACGGGAATGTGGGTGACGATTGAGAGCTATTCGGTAAAAGTGGAAAGTCAGATAAAGATTCGCAATCGGGTACGTCCTCATCACGTGCACCTATTTGTGCAAGCTCATGAAGCTCAGGACATTCTTCAATCTCCAAATTCGAGAAAGAATTCCGTAATGAAATCGGGTAATGCTGAAGCTCATTTCTGGAGGAAGATGAATCGTGGTGACTAGAGGGTGTCTCAGAATTGTGCGAAGATGGTGACTGAGATGGCCAGAAGAAGCATGTATGTTAGGCGGTGGCGAAGATGGTACCCCCGCCCGAGGTACATTTTCCTCAACAGTTTTCGAATGCGAATGGCTTATGTTGTTAATCATCCCAAATACCTTGTCTACTAGTTCAGGCTTAATCTTTTTATGTCTACGGGAGAGCACCAATGGCGTTATTGTAATGCTGATGAATTGTGTTAGAAGCCGAGGACAAACATTTCTCGAATATGTTGTCAAGTTCTTGACTAATATTCACATTAACTGCAGTCGGATGGATAGACTTCCGGACACGGTTAATTTTGTTCGACAGCCAGGAAGGGCTCTGATTGAGATGGAATAAACTGTTATGGTGTATAAGTTTACAAAGCTCAATACAACATACTAAGATATCTGGATCGTCCATTGTGCAATGTTTATCTGTTAAATCCTTGCGAAAAATACGCAAGTCTGGACCAAACTTAGTAGCCTTACTGGAGATAATAGTGGCCTTCATGTTTAGAAAGTCTACCAGAGAATAAATTAAAGCCAAAGGACCAGTGATAAAAGTGAAACAATGCCCCCAGTTTAAAACACTGATCGGGTGTGAGAAGAGTAAGATTGCTAAAAACACATGAGTTTAGAAATAAACATGTTATCTGGTATTATGTAATAGCCCGACACCTACTATATACAACTATGTATAGATATAAACAACTATGTATAGATATAAACAATAAACCGTTATCGGAAATCATAATTCGACTCGAAAAGTAAACAATAATTCCCAGCAGGAATTGTTAAATTCCTTGGACAGCAGAACAATAGCCAATCTAGGATACATAATACAAATACTTTCAGATAACATTTTCGGTAGGACTGAAATAAAAACACAAACCACAATATAAATAGTTCGATTGTCCAGGGATACCCAAAACGTTGTTATATCTGGAATATTCACAGTGTAGCTGAACGATCTCCGAATAAACAGCGCTAATTAACCCAAAACAATCCTCGAGACAGCTGACAACCCGTTATCCAAACTTCGCGTAATGTTATACGTGTGAGTAATGGTGATCCACGAGTATCACTGACTGTCTGTTTAGCTTGACATGGCATATTTGATCACGAAATTCTTCAGAGCACCACTTTGGAATTAGAGACCCACTTTGTTTAATCTGGGAACTGTCACGTCGGTAATTTGGGCGACATATAATATTACCAGCTTTAAAGGTATTCCTAGAAAATTCCCAGGAAACACCGCAGGCTGTTAGTTGCCAAACGAAGTAGCAAGCAATTACCCCTGTTATTCAATACAGGGTAACAGATTCAAAGCTGCGATTGAGTTCAATTGCCTATAGCGCTTGCTTATGTCAGTAGATCTAGATTGCCCAGAGCCGATGAATACAGCTCGTATACGCTTTTCCGTAAACATTGAAGGACTATTAAAGACAACCTCTGTCGCGATTCAATTTTTAATATATCAGAATTGCAAACATTACCATCGAAATCTGCAAATGATTGGACATGACCACCATCATCTGTATCAACAGTAGATACAACAGCGATGAGTCTTGAATAGTTGGTGGGAACATAGAACAACGTAACCGTACAAAAACTTATATGATCCCAAAGCCTGATGTTGTGGTTGCATAGTAAAGGCAAACTGCCGTCCTTATCATTAGAGAAACCTGCGAAGCAAATATGCCTCGTGCATTGAACATGTCGAAGGTAGAACTCAATGCAGCCACAAACAAACACACACAAGCGTTTATTGCGTCATTCAATATTCAGCCGTCGTCCATTGAAGATTTTCCGCGTCCATAATCCAAAGACCTAATTCAGATAACAGCAATAGCAATAAATTAAAAAAAGAAAAACATTCATTGTATACACAAAAAGAGTAGTTTCCTTCAAGAGGGAAGCGGCCAACAGTTTCCGATGACGCCGACAAGACATCAGGATCTTTCAAAAATATCAAGTCCATATCGCTGATCAGTATTCTTAGTCCATATGATTTCTCTTTCCCCAGTGGTTCAGTTTCACTAATGATGTTCTCTTTTATTGCCAATTGATCTTACCAGTCTAATATTACTGGTGAAATAATCTGTCTAACGCCAAATAGCATTATACATCGAACACATGACCGGGTAATTTTCCTGAGCCTGTTTTTCGTTTTCATCTTTCCAATATTTCAATCGATAACTAGCTTTGACAGCAACACCTACTTTTGACATAGTCCTCATTTTTCGTATCACCGAGAACACAAGCTATATCACAGATAACAGAACGAAATAGCCCATCGATAAGGGGCTTACACTAAGTGCGCCATACTGTCACATATCATCGTTTTTTTGTACTAATGGGGATCGGAGAAGCGATGGTTCAAATTAGATCAGACTGTTAACGAAGATATATGGATAGTGGACAATAGTGGTTCGGTTCTGGAGACAATTCGATTACAAGATCTTCCTCCATTAGCCGAGTTTCTTGAGTTTTCCTCGTCAACATCAGTATAATTTGAGACGATCTCGCCCTCAAAGATGGTGTGCTGGCAATCATACATGATCGGGAGAATGTACTCCAGGTTAACCAACTTGAAGATAACATTGTTCATCTACATGTCAGACATATACGCTCTAAATTTATCGAAAATATATGTATTCAACCCTTATTATTTCCCGATGAAATTTTTACTAACCTTAGTGCCCATGGTAATGATAATGAAATAATGATAATGATGATGGTTATGATGGTAGTATGCACTCTAGATCGTGTTGGCACACTTCCTCATATACATTAACATGCAGTTAGATGGGTCGAATTATACAACAAATTAACTCTTTGTTGCGAGGAATTCCTTACCCAGTTGTCCTATCAGAGCGAGAATAAGCTAATGGAGGAATCCATGTAACGGACAATAATGTAATTTTCAAACTGTTTAAATTTTAGGGGATTTTGGGGTACAAAAATTTAAGTGTTTAAAAATTGTCCACAAAAATTGAATTTACCTGTGCACGGTATGTATATTTAAATAACACGTGTGTGACAATGAAGACGCTGTGGTACAATACGTCCCGGCAGAATGTAAACAACATTTTGTGCAGAAAAGATGGAAAATTATTGGGTTTACCAACGTGAATATAACCCTACCTGACTTGGTCAATTTGGGGTGTATAGCTCTCTTAGGGAGAGGATATCTCAGTCACGCTTTGATTGTGACTGTTCACTTGAACAACATGGAGATGTGAAACACATGATTTTCAAAAGGCCCCCTAGCCCCGGGTTAAACGGAATTGGACACAACTTACGGGACAGAGATCTCGTACACTACGATCGTATAATGCCGTCAGTGCAATAGACAAAATGTTTGGTTAAATTAATTTTCAATTTTCTAAATGTTCACGTAACTTCCGAAAATGTGCATACTATATTAGCAAATAATTATCTGATATGCAATAAAATGGTTTGGGCATTTTCTACGCAAACAGGCACTCACATCTTGAAGAAGGAAACCCGAAACGCAACATTTCTATTGCGCCCTCTTGTCAGCCATTTTGAATTTATGCGTGATCGTCTGCTCATGGGGATATAACCCAAGCATGATACCTATTAAATGCCAACACTTCTGGAGCGCTCGGGAAAAGTTTTTTAGTTTACTGTTGAACCACCCCCCCCTCATGAAACGTCAATTGCCCTGGCCCTAGGTACTATCTCTTCATGGATATGCTATTTCTGAACACAGAAAATGTAACAAGGTAACACGAGGTACACTAGCTAATCATATGTATTATCTGTTTTGGTTAAATTCGTTGAGGACCAAAATGGCCCAATTCATTCAGAGTTTTACATGATCACCGTTTAAAATTCACACATGAACCCTTAAATCTGGAAAAGATAGATATACTGATAGCTTTAACGATTCTAAAAGTTGAATGCCTTTCTGAAAATTGTGCGACTAAATACTTTTACAATACATGTACAAGCAATAAGTTTTGTCGAAATCAAGTCATCTGTTGAAAATCGTGCTATTTCAATTCGTTACCCTGAAATACCATTCACAACAGTTGGTACTGAACGCATCGTCGGTATGCTAGACCAGAAGTAAATTTTAAGCGTCGTTAATGGAAATACCACATTTATAAGACAATACTATAGTAGCAACTCTGAGCAAATACAACATCAAAATACATAAAGAGAGAATAAAATAATCTGCTTTTCATCGAGCTTTCAGTCTAGTTTAGCATACAGGAAACCTGACTTTGGCATAATCCCACACACAACATGAATATCACGTGAAGTAACGTGTCATGTTATACAGCTATCACCTCGCAAAACTGGAGAATCTGACTTTGAAGTTCTCTTCGGATGAGGTGGTCCATGTGATTGCAAAACGCATCACTTCTCCACACTATATTCTAGAGATCTCTGAGGTGTAAAAGGCAAACACCAAGGGTTTCAATCCGTTACGTATATGTAATTATCGCGACCTCTTCGAAGATTTCATCGGAAACATTGCATTCTGGATAGAATTTGTCGCCAAGGGAGTTTAGCATACGAGGTCCAAGAAAGCAACTCCCGCGTAAGATATTATTTAGGTTAACAATATTCATAAGTTGTTTTTTTTTAATCCGACGGTGAGAATACTATGCTCTTTGGGAAGTTCAATCTGTCCCTGTCTTCAACACTGATGCTGACAACCGTGAGGTACCTGTATCATTGAGGACGACGAGGGATGTTTTGGAAACGTGAATATATGTTTACTGACATTGAAAGTAATTATTGTGCAGTGTCGAATCAGTGCATTTTTAACAAATAGAGTGAATGTCAAGCGTTTCTGCCATTGAGACTGTGATTTCAGTTGAGGAACTTTCTTCAGCAGAATCATTTACGTTCCCTTACTGGATAAAAATAGAGGCATGCGTACGAGACGCTTTCGGCGTCTAGAGAATAAACAAGCCAGAGTTACATCGAGTTCCCAGTTTAATTGAGCATACAGGAAACTTTCTTAACATAATCCTACGCACCATATGAATATCGCATGAAGATGCTTCCCGCGTGCTAAACCATGGTTAAACGACTTGAGCAAATGAACAATCAACCTTTCGCGTTTTCTTCAAATGATCTAGCCCATGCTGATGTATGAATATATTATATGCTAATGTAAACTGATTGCATAATAATTCGACCCTTGAGTAACACCACTTTATTTTAGAGAACTACATGAGGACAAAAATGGAGCTTCAGCACATTATGGAAATTTAATTATCGTGAGCTCTTCGGAGATTTCCTCAGAATCATTTCATTCTGGAGGTAATTTGTCCCCAGAGGAACGTATTATGCGTCGCCCGAGTAAACAACTCTCCTATCAGATATTATTTCCTTTGCGTATATTCATAAGGTGTTTTTAAAATCGAACTGCGAGGACCGTGTGTCCCTTCAGAATGAAACAAGACGGTCCCATGTTCTCGCGTTGGAATAAAATTCTTGTGAACTCATGTTATCTCTGTCCAAAATTCTGCTGTATCAAGCATCTTTCTTGTTCGTACGCTACTCAGTTAACCGCAGTGGTTGCAGGATATCGAGTACATGCCCTCCACGGGTTTATTTGGTTTTCGCTTTTATCTACCATGTTTTAATTTCACATCAAATTATTATTTACTAATTTATGATGTATTTTTGCGAAGAAGACACATAAATAAAAAGTAAAAAAATCTAAGCGAAAAATCCGAAAAAAAAAAGTTTTGAAAAATGACGTCACCGGGACGTCATCATGGCGGACATCACGTTTTGTTTTTTTGTTTTTTTTTTACATTTTGCGGTAGAGCTTGACACAAGGGTATAGCGTGGTACATTTTAGCCTTCTAGTTCAAGGGTAAGACAAATATTTAGGAGGGGGGGTGGGGCATGGACAGGTCCCAAATCGTCCAGGCAGATAGGGTTAAATTTATTGCATCTTTCCGTCTTATCTTGACAATATATTTTATTTCTACTCTCGCAAATTCACCAGCCGCCTTTATAGCATCCGGGCCTTATCTCGTTTTTGTCCAATCAATATCCATTTAAGACAGAACAAAAGTCCCGGAGACGCTGAGTAATCTCCTCGGATGCTGCTTAATTGCATTATATCCTTGTCTCTGCTGTTTGATGTAATGCGCCACCCAGTTATGGCCGAAAGAAGTCTTCAATTTGAATGCTATAAACAGCCAGGTTTAATGCTAACCGCTCTATTAACAGGAGCTCCTTGGAACGTAAATCGCACAGTTGCTCTATTATGGTGGGATCTGAGCCTAAAGTGCATGTACATGTAATCTTTCGTGTATCTTTGCAGTGACACATCGGTACTGAACAGTATTAATACAATCGATTACTATTCTTGAAGAAACAGCCATCGACGGATGTTCGCATGGTGACTGGTGATATTTATCGAATCAGTTCTGCGATGGACAAAGATGCAAATCGGAGTTCGTGTAGTGAAATGAAATTAAATGAAATTTTGGGATGAAACTTTCATTATCCTGTTTTGTAATAGTAAGGGAGTAAGAGTAAGAAACTTAGCGTCGTTATAATGTACAACCAGAAAACATTAGCTCTGAACGAGCTATTGACTGGCAAACAAATGTGTAATAACAATAAAGATGTAGAAATATATAAAAGAACATAATAAATTGTTATCAAATATTTTCATTATGTAATATTTGTTTATTAATGATGTTCATTATTTTATTATTTCAGAAAGTTTATTATTTTGTTACACTAAAAGCAAATAGGAGAACCTGATACACAGAAACACCTGTTGGCAAGCGCTTTATGGCAGTTAATATCTTTCTTCGAATTTATTGAATTAATAACATAATACCTCATATAACCTAAGATCTATGTGATTGCTTTCATTTTCCGGAAGATTAATCCAAACTAAATTGAAAATAATTAAGCTTTTCAGGAAACCAGTCATATCCCATTACCCCCAATAGGAGTACGTCTCCTTTGTGTCTTGCGTGTGCGTGCCTTTTTCTATTCAGTTTCAGTATCCACATATTCTCGATAGATAGGTTATCTCCCCTGTATGCCCATACAGTACACAGGTTACAGCCGGCATCGTCGATTAAAAATTCTCTTTGGATCTAGACAACTCTATCTGGCCTGGGCTTTTTGGGACGTATCCTGGCCTGGGTGGGGGGTGTCAGCTGGTTGATGACGTCTCAGTGACGTCATTTTCAAAAACGGCATTTTTGGTCCGAATTTTTTATTTATGCAATTTCTCCGCAAAAATTGCATGAAAAATTTGTAGATATTCATGTGATGTGAAATAAAATATTTGTTTTCCCACTTTTCATCGCGGAAAAGCAGAAATTTTGAAGAAATATGACAAAAACATCACTTTTCTGGTACCCCACATAAATGCCATCTTGAATTTACCCATGATTCTCTGGTCGGGTGTTTTGCAAATAGGCTCAAAGTGACCCCAATATGATAAACTATAAAGTCAAGGAGTTTCAGCTCTCCATTTTTTGTCGTGCTGGAGATAGTGCAAAAAGTTTGGTAGGGGCCTCCCCAGGGTAGGGCTAATCTCCGCATTGCGGAATGTATCAGACCCACAGACCTGGAGAATGAGCGATCATGGGCCAATGATAGGCGACCCGAACTGTGATAACCAATCGGCTGCTGAATTTATCAGCCTATATAATTTGGATTCTAATTTAGTCCGTATCGTCAGCGAAAAGAATGACGGCCATAACCTGTATATTGCTTGGATATACAGGGGAGGCCACCAGTCTAAGCTTTTCGGTTACTGAAAGCAAATGTTATCGACGATAGATTCAATCTTTGTGATTCAGTTATCACATGGAACCCACTTTGCATCACGGATAACAGAGTCAATGGTTGCATCATCCCCTCTTAACTCATCCCCTCTTAACTCATTTTCTCATCATAACTACGGCCAAATATAGTAGGATAACAAAAACAAATATTTAAATTATTTTCATGATAAAAAAAATATTTCTGCAATAAATATTGTGCTGAAATGTTCACACACACTATTAAGCGGTTTCAGCTGGTTTGATAACGATTTGATTAAAACAAAATCTGGCATTGCCGAGTGCAGATGTGTTGATGTAAGACACTACATTTCAGTGGTACCTGTAGTCGGTATTGGATATCACTTTCTTTGTAACAGTACAACCAGGACAGCAATATTCAAGTACATAACTTAAGGACAATATTTGTCCTCTCTTTCCTAGGTTAAGATATAAGGAATTACTTTAAAAGTCTTCTAGCCTAGATTTTCGCGCAGCAACATTAATTCAATTTGATAAATTTTGATAGACATAGTCATTTTCTTCAAACGGTTAGAATATAAGAAAAAGTTATATACTATTTATATGAGTTTTTCATGAATATACTTCAAAAGCAGGGTTATTCCCTATGTTTTCTGGAGCATGGGTCAGTCCATTTAACCGTGTCTGCAACTAAAAAATGCACACGAACATTTATTTATTTCTTTGTTTTTCCTCATATTACACAATTATGAACGCAACAGCACACATTATTCAAAAAGTTAGTTGCTTTGATTTGCAACCAGCGGACATCCTTAAGGACAAAATTATGTCACGATTTATTTTCGAATATACAAGAGCACCAAACATAGTTCTCGATATTTACAATTGATTAAACACCATTATATTATATAGATTGAACAAGACCACCTCCGCCGGGATTACCGGTAGTTAAATAGTGACGAGTCTTCCACACAAGAGGCAACATTCAATGTTGCTGCGATTCTTAAAGGCGTAATCTGGTAAAACAGTACCCACTGAACTGTTTAACGCTATAAAACAGTATCCACCGAACTTTGCAACTCTATATCACAGTATCCACTGAACAAAGCATGCGGTTATTTCCCAGCGCCTGTTAACGGTCATGTATAGATATCGGTCAATAATAGTACCGGTCTGGAGATCATTTCATACAAAAATATTCCTCCGTTAGCCAAGTTTCCTGGATTTTCCGTGTCAGCAGCAGGATAATTTGAAGAGCTCTCTACATACGTGTCGGTAGCAGTGCACCTCGGGGCCTCTAAAGCCGAAGGACACATTTAATCAGTCTAGTGAATTACTAATTCCAAAATAATTATAGGTTTAAAAATACACCGCGTGCTTTGGCTGTGTTCTGTATATAGTCGTGTGTAGTCTACACCAGCTACATGTGTATACCGCTTATTGACATGTATAAAACAATTATGTGGTACGACCACGATCATGATTACGTCACCTTAAAATAACAAAGTATTTCGTTAATTAGTCTTGGATATCGTTTGTGCCAAGAAAATAATGCGAAGAAGTGGAAGTAGAACTGTATTCATATCATCCTCATGTAGGCCGATATTAGTCAGTTAGAATATGCTACGTATAAACCATCGACACTTCATTTGAAGTAATGTCTTTCGAATGACATTATATATGTGGATTATTACTCATTACAAATTAAAACTATTTGGAGAGATCGGATTCTCTTACCTTCGAATCCCTCGCCATATTGGCTATTCTGGCTAAACCTGTGGTTTCTTACTTAAACTTTCTAAATGCAGTCAGGTCTTTAATTATGTCAGTTAGCCGAACATGTTTTCCATCGAAATGTAAGAGAAGGCAGAATGAGCGTAATTGTAAAATGTCCTTGCACTATTCCACGGGACAACACACAATCGTATGACTGAATTCGATATAATCAGCCATAAATATCAATGCCAGAAACATATAATTTATCCACTCCATGGCCATGTCATTATTATTTTTATATCGCCGAGAAGCCTAATTGCATCAGAGATAACAGAGAGCAAATCTCCTTCTCGGTGTGCGCCACGTTTATCCCTTTATCCCGGCACTAGTTATTGTTAAGTATTCTTTATGTGGACGGGAGAAGCGGGGTTTTAAATTGGAACAGACCGTTAACAGTGATGTGTAGATGGTTGTCAATGGTTGTTAAGGGGTTGGCACAATTTGATGACAAAATTGTCCCCTGTTGAGCCGAGTTCCCATGACTTCCCCCAGGATAATTTACGAATGTGTACCTGGGTTATATAGACAGTGTTGAAATGGGTTATCGCAAGGCAGATGGGACAACAATAGCACACTCTCCCAGAGCAGTAATCCCGCTAAAGAATGGCGTGAGTTTCTGGGCGGATACTCTATCTGACTTGCACAGTTTTTCGTGTACCGCGGGGGTTGGGGTGAATATAGCGCTCTTTTTTTCATTGGGTTACGGACTGTAACTTCCCACAAAATATCTTAGATTCAAACCCTACAAGAATATGAAAATACTGTAAGATGGCCGCCTCGATGTCGCCACGATGAGGTCACGTAATACTACTACATATATATTTTTCGGTCTGCTTATTCATGTTTGTTATATTTATGCATATACTTTTAGTAAATATATAAGGCATCAAGAAATAATTTTCTCTTGCAGTAAAGGGATAGTCACACATGTCTATCTAATCATATTATAGTTAGTTATATCGTCGCTATATGGCCGAAATAGTACTGAGCGCGACGTTAAACCCTACCTCGCTCACTCCAATTCCGCTGAAAAGAATAAACGAAACAAGGAAATGTCATTTCAGATATGTACATGGGGAATCAGCTGTAGACACTGGTCAGTTGGTAGGAGCAACGTGAATTTGATTCATCTTTCGAATGATATCTAGCATATACTGATGCCACAGTTGTCGCAATTGGGCAACTGAGTCATGATCAGTTGTCGGGTTGTCAGTTCTGCTACAAATTGTGACATTATACTGGCGACCCGACAGCTGCTAATGGCAAAATTGTCCCGGTTGCGATAATGGTGCCATTAGTGGTTACCACAGCGCTATCCCAGACGTAGATTATGGCCCTGGAACTTCTAGCCTCTCACTACTAAAACACGCGTAATAGTTATGGTTTTGGCTCTCGTGAATTCAACATCATTTTTTTGCCTTTGCATCCTCGTTAAAATTCGAAAGATATAGCTCGTTTCTTGTTTCTAGATTAAACATTCTAGGAACAATCGGCAATTCAAACGGCAAACGCGTTAATGGAGAATCAAATTGCTGACGATATATACATGCAATCTTCAAGAATATATTTGACGTTTATTCTCATAATAAAATTACATCTGATTTTCTAAAGCTTCAAAGGTTTAGGCGTTTAGTGCAAACTGGTGCCCGTATAGGTTTTGATGGTGTCACAGGGAACACAGTGAGATGGAAATAATTGGATGGACAAATAATGAAAAAATTTCAGCTATGTAAAATTAAATATACATGTGGCTCTCTACAATGAGTCCACTCAAAGGCATCTCTGACATTCATTCACATCAAATTTACGAAAACTATCCCCTATAACCGAGAATGCATGATAGATGAGGAGAAAGAACAAGGAAAAGCCATATTTCTCTGAGCGCCACCTGTATCGCGTACTACCAACACGTTGCGTCTAATTATTGTAAATAGGGACAGGAGACTGAATACTTCAAATTCGATGAGGCCGTTGATGGTAATGGATGGATAACCGTCAATAGACGGTAAGTCCTAGGAACAATCTGGTAACAAAACCGGTCTTTATTAGGCGAGCTTCCTGATATTTTAGAGATAAATAAACTGGTATAAATAGGTAACCTTTCTGGAGGATTCTGATCGACAGTGTGAAAATCGATAAATGCCAGCAAAATTTGTGCAGCACACTTCCAAGTTTTAACACTACCTGGCCTGGTCGATTTTGAGGCTTGTCTAGACTTGGGGTACGCCATTACTTTCCTCTAAATAGTGTCGTACTCCTGTGGTCAGAGGTCTGAAACTTCCAACAATATCTCATGGGGTCAACTGTCGGATTATAAAATAGCATTTTTGACCGATGTTTTTGATGGATATTCCAAAGATTGTATTGATGCGATTTTTTTGCGAAAAGGCGAAAGGCTGTATAATAAATAGGGAATAATTGTCTAATGTAAACTAAAATAATGTTTGGCTAGTGGTGTACGTAAACCGGCACAAGATGCGAGTAAAACTAGGAGTGTCACACTCACGGTCGCCATGTTTAATTTACTCATCATACTCTATTCTGTGGGGTATGCGAATAGGTTCGAAATGACTCCAATAAAGTCAAGGAGTGTCAGTCAGCCAACCTTTTGTAAGTTCCGAAGCAAAACGGTTGATAGGGAAAGCCAGTGAATAACACCCCCCCCCCCCCCCCCCGGTTGAATTGGCTAAATAAAGGACCAGTCGAAATATGACCTATTCTGTGAATACGATGTTATTATTTTCATTCGAGCAAGACAGGGGAACATTATCATTATCATTGCTTAAGTTTAAGAGCATGAACTTGGATGACTTTGTAAACGTAAGTCTATCACTTAAAAGACAGGCAAGATCTACCGGTTGAGAAAGAGTATGGTTATATTGTATAAAATGTGCGTGAGGCTATTAAAGAGACCAGTTTGTCACCGGATTATGACAGCAGAATGATTATGTTCTCTGGCCGATATGAATGAAATTTGTTTATCGATTCTCCCTTTCTTCCTGAATTCTAATGCTAACTGGCACGTAACTGGCACGTCGACTGACACTTTAGAAACTAGTACGTTCATCGGCTCAGGACCGGCGGTGTGTATGAGACAGATCAATTCAAAACTGTCCCGTTCGAAAATTTTATTTATTTCTTGGACTAAAGTTGTACCCCCCAACATACCATTCTTAGGTGTAATAGAACGGACGATCAGCCAAGAATCAAATAGATAGCGAATGTATAATATATAAGCTTACATGCACATGCTAATTAGCGATCGAGGGATATTAGAGGAACGTCTGGAAACACGTCCAAGTGTGTTACATGTTCGAACAGGTACAGCTGAATGAATGTTAAATACGGGTAACATGGAGTGAATACATGTCAGTTAATCTACATTCAGTCTGTGCAAAGTTTACCCAGTATCGGCGATACGGCGATAAACATTCTAGATAGTGTGAGGAATCTTACAGGTACAGTCATACATGTATATTATATACGGGAATAAATCGAAACCTGGTATATAGTAGAATTTTAATATAGTTTTAATCAACCCTATATTAGAATTATATACGTGTTCTATTGAAAACATCATTGTGTATAGCAAGAAATGAAAAGTAGTTTTACGTCTGATACGTAATGATTGATCCATGGAGATGTAGCTAAATATGCACATTGTATGCGAAAAAAAATTGCAGACAGCAAAATAATACATCTGCTGATTTTCGACAGCTTTCGATCACCTCTACATTAGAATCCGATGCGAGTCCTACTTAACAAAACATTTACTAGTATAGGCATGAAAATTGCGGTCCAGGCTCATATATATTTAATGAGTACTTCCACTGACAGTTTTACCTGTCGTCTATATTCTATCGATATATGTTACGTGTGGCGAAATCTATGACGCGGCGCGGGAAAAAATGGTGACATTCTCGCTTGCATTCGGATATGACCTCAAAGCACTCATGCGCAATTATGTAGACTCCGCTCAGCTCCACTGATGCCGGAGCCCCATTTCACCTCCTACTAATTTCTTGTCTTGGAAATTTCAGATAGGCGATCAAATGTGTCGAGCCGTTCACCTCGTTGATTCTGTATTAAGTCCATGGAATTATGTTATTAGTTGTTTACTTCGCACGTCATCCACATGAGAAGGGGCACGTTGGCTTTGATCAAAGCTTCAATAAATTCCTTAAACTGTTTTTGAATAAGGTACTTCGCCATAAAGTTCATACAAAAAAAGAGCGAAATTGTGCGGATTGTGGAACTTGTTTGTTTTGCTGGTGTCATGTTCTTAAGAAAGTACATTTTCAGAAGAATCTTGACTATGAGTTAATACGCCAAATTAAGTTCAGATTAAGTTGACGCCATCATGTCCGAATGAGAGCTGGGGAACATTAACGGATTCTGGAGTACTGGGCTTAAAAGAATATCAAAACAGAGAAACCAAATTTGACAGAAAACGTTCAATATACCGATGAATTAATCGAACGTGGCTAGGCACGTTTAATTACAGTCTTCAGCTGACGAATTCTAAGATACGAAAAATAATCATGCACAGACGAATATATATTGTCTGACAAATGTTGACAAATAGTTGCGTAACGTTGGAGAATAAATTGGGTACAATTCGGAATACAATAACGCGTATCGCTTGTGAAACTTTCAACTTTTGAATGGATTTTGGAGTTCAATATTTTTGAAACGATTTGGTGATGTAGCCAAGTATTCGCATATTAGTGAAATAACGCTATGCCTAGCTGTTTTTGCATACGTAGAACATATATATAACATTTTGTATGCTATACAAGTTCGATTTTGGAAATAATCCGTGGTGATTTCATAACTACGGTTGTCATAGCAACCGGCTAATGATTGCTTTATTTTAGAAATTCTAAATAAATAAATTAATACTCAGTATCTAGGCGATCCATGTTGGTTGAATAGATCCATTCTTTTTGTTCAAGTGTATGGAATAAAATGATTGGATGTCGGTTACTAGGGTCCTGTACATATGGTATGTTTCGGTATCGGTTAAAAGATAGGAACCGGCATTCTTTCCTACCGAATACAATGAACTGTGTAACGCCCCATAAAAGTATCCACAGAAGAGGGGACCTGATTACTTTCCACAGCCTGTTTGCATCTTGTAGATCAATTTGTACACTCGATAAAGTAGTCCTTATTTCCGTGTTATTACACATCAGAAAATATCCATCGAGAATGGGACTACAATTATCGCTCGTTTATTGTAGGTTCTAGTTATAGAAGACACCTTCGAATATCAACGGTGATGTATAGATACTGGTCTATATTACAACACATATAAGGGAAGTGGGAAGAGGTGCCGACATACTGACAGAGTCACATGACTTCACTGTATGGTCTTCAGGTTAACCTATTCTAAAGCACATACAAAGAATCTAACGATTCGTGATACGTGTTGTATCTCAGGTACGCTATTATTGTGCCTGTTCATGTGGCAACTTGGATGATATCACCACACGGCCCCTAGCACCGGCATAAGCGGTATTAGATACAAATCTTGAAAGCTAAGGTCGAAATGCTCTGACAGCTCGTATATTGGTACTTGGTGAGCTGTTTCGCTGTGACAACTCGTACACAAAACACTAGTCTGTATGGCCCGATGTCGACCCAGCATCAAGTTCCCACAAATGGCAACCTATATCAAAGACCAAAAGGCCTGTACAGGGGGCGGGCCTCGGGGACGAAACGTCCATCAGCAGAATCTCGCCATATACAGGTAAAAATTACAACACATATAAGAGAAGTGGGAAGAGGTGCCGACATACTGACAGAGTCGCGTGACTTCACAGTATAGTCTTCCGGTTAACCTATTCTAAGCACATACCAAGAATCTAACGATTCGTGATACGTGTTGTATCTCAGGTACTGGAGATAGTGAGATAACAAAACCTTCCTCCATTAACCGAGTTACCTGTTGTGTTTCTTTCTTGTCAACACCAGGATAATTTGAAGCGTTATCTCCTTGAAATGTTGTTTTTGGTAATAGTACATGACCGGTGCAATGCACCTCGGAGCTCCAAAAGTCGAATTACACATTTTACCAGTCTATTGAATTACTAATTCCAGTACAACTGGTTGAATTCGAAACTGTGTATATTTGGCTGAATTCTATTTATAGTCCTGTGTAGTCTGCACACCGCTTATTGACACGTATCTAACAAGTATATGGTACGAGCACGACCATGATTATCTCCCCTTGAAATAACACAGCATTTCGTTATTTGTTGTTAAATAATGTTTGCAACAATGGAATTGATCTAGGCTGATGAATAAAAGACGATAAGAACATAGCGATGCCGATAAGTGGATGCATAACTGCATTGTTTTCACACGCGTGTATGTACATGTATATGTAGTTTATTCGGCAGCTTACTGATCACTGCAAGTATTTACAGAGAGAGGAAAACTAAAATACAGATAATGGCAATTTAGAATATGCAGCATAAGCGTGAATTACACGTAGATCATATATTTTTCTAGATCATGTAGTCATTAAAACTAAATGAAGACTTCGGATTTTGTTATTCACGACATATTTCTTATTCGTGCTTAATTTGGGGTTCTGACTTGATATCAAGTAGCCGAATGTTTTCCAGCGAGGGGTACCTGAAGGCAGAATGAACGCAATTCTGCGTCCTTCCACTATCCAGTGAACAACACACAACGTTATGACTGAACACAATATATCAAATGATAAGTATGAGTGACAGCAAAATATAATTTCTCCACACGATAGCCAGGTCATTATTTTTTATATCGACGAAAACTCGAATTACGTCAGAGATAACGGACGGCAAATCTCTTTCTCGTTGTGTGTGTCACGTTTAGCGCATTATCCGAGCACTAGTTATTGTTAAGTATTCTTTATAGGATCGAATACTCGTGGCTTCAAAACAGGGCTATTCCACCAAGCGCCTCCACTTAAAGTTTCTACAATTTGGCGGGGGGGGGGGCTAGGGGGAAGGCATAATGGCCCCCCCTACCGAACTATCTGCCTTATATCAGGAATGACACTCCGTGACTTTATAGCTTATCATATTGAGGTCATTTTTAGGGTGCACCGCAGCCGGGGGGGGTCGGTAAGTGCCCCCTATATATCTTCGCTATCGCAAAGGCGAGAGGGCTATACACTATATGTTTGGGTCAAGCTCTACAAGTAGATGTAAAGAAATCCAAGATGGCCGCCCTGATGACATCACAGTCACGTCATTTTTAAAAAGAGCATTTTTGGACGATATTTCGTACAGAATTTCCGATTTTTTTATTTTGGGTTTTTCCTATAAAAACTGCACGATAAATTGGTGAATAATAATCTGATATGAAATTAAATATGTTTTACCCACTTTTCCATGAAGAAATCTGACGAAAACATCACCTTTCTCGTACTTCGCATGGCCGCCATTTTGAGTTTACCCATGGTCATCTACTCGGCGATAGGAGCAAAAACAACAAGAAGGGCGGAAAGTGCTCCCCCCCCCCCCCCACAGGCCAGGTAGGGTTGAGGGGTTTACCCGAATACTGGTCCGCTCGAGATCTATGTTGGAATGTATATTGTTACTGAAACAACCTCCTCTTTATAAACTGTTTGCGTCAGAATTAATGCTATCTGGTAATTGTAAGTGTTTTTCTTCAATTATCCAATGGATGAGAACAGATTGAATATATAGGTGGAATATATATTCCACAAAGCCTGAGTATATATTTCCTAAAGATTGAATATATATATATTGCAAACATTGAATATCAAGTTACATATTCAATCATCATTGGTTCTCATATAAGCCAATAGAAGCCGTGTTTTAGAAGCGTACGCCTCGATCTCGTTGTACATTGAACCCGTGCTCCAAGGAATCTAGATATATCACCTCGCCCAGCGCACTTCGAATACATAGATATTTTGTATCCTAGATCTACTCTATACGTTCGTTTCTGCATTCGTACGTTCAGTGTACATAAGACGCACAGAAACTGTCCTGGATCTGTAGTACAAGATCATACCGCAGCTGACGAAATAGCTCTCGATTGCCCGAATAAAAATGTCAAGGAATAATATAATTGTTTTTTGCATAACCGGGCTAGAAGTACCTTAGTGGTCAGTGAAACTAGGTCACTGAGTTGTACGATAATCTGAGAGCGAAATTCGCATAAGGGTACATAATATTTACCTGCTTATGTCCACCGGTATCTAAAGCTCGCACCAGAAGAAAACCAATCGTGTTTGGATTGATATTGGCAAAAATGAACGTTCGGCGGTCATGATTTTCCCCCAGCCTGTTCACATGCCAAAAGTGCAGGCCTACAAGTGCGGTGAGGAATTTTTTCCAGGGCGGGTCTTTCAAAGTAGAAGATTGAGTTAATACCTCCCCCCCCCCCCCCACACCCCCATACACACGCAAACCGCGGCGGTTTTGAGACGCCCGCTGATTAGGCGACAATTGAGACTTTCTATATATTGAAAGGTGCGAATCTCCATTCAATAATTGCACAAAAATATATTCAATGGTTTAGAATCATTTTAAAGACATATTGCCTAAATATCCCACTAAATATTCTTATTGGTATTAAATCATTTGGTTCATAAGCTCTAAGGAAAATCAACCAAGATAATGCATTCAATATTTTTTAGAATGAAAAGAAGCAGAATAAAAGTTTCAGTCAGAATTATCCAATGTATTTAGCGAATTTATTGAACATAAATTGGAATTATTGAATAAAGCAACAGATCGCTCTGCCGCACTGCGGTAGCCATATTGCTGTCGTTGTTGGTATACAAAGACATTATTAATCTATCTAGTTCACGTGTGTAAGTATCGTCTGTCGCCATACACATATGGTATTCTTGCGGGTATCGCGTTAAAGGCACGAACGCGGTCTCAGTTTCTGATTTCCGTAAAATCTGGCGTTCATTCGAGTACTGCTGTTGTTACTGCATCAGCAGATCATTGACCCTCCGTAGAAGGGTCCAATACTATAGGCTAGAGTGGGTCCGGTTACTTTCCAGAGCCTAATTGTATCTTCAGATATATTTGTACACCTGATATAGTAGTCCTTATTTCCCTGACACCGAGAACATCACCACATAACAAGACAAAAATGTCCATCGAGATTGGGACTACAGTTATCCTCCGTTTATTTTAGGTTTTAAGGATCGAAGACGCATTGGTTCAAATTGGATCAGAATGTTAACGGTGACGTATGGACATTGGTCCATAAACCAACAGGTCTGGAGATAATGGGATAACAAAACCTTCCTTCATTAACCAAGTTTCCTAGATTTTCCGTGCCAACACCAGGATAATTCGAAGAGCTCTCTGTCTCACAGATGGTGTGTTGATAATTACACATGACCAGAGTAATGTACCTCGGAGCTTCTAAAGCCGAAGGACACAATCAGTGAGGTTAATAATTCCCAAATAATTACTGGTTGAATAATACACTGTGTATTGCCGGCAGTGTTCTATGTATAGCCATGTCTAGTCTCCACGGGCTAAACCGCCTATTCTCAAGTATCAAACAATTATATGCGAAGAGAACGAACATGATTACCACATCCTAAAATGACAAATTATTTCGTTATTTGTTGCTAAATAATGGTTGCTTCGATAAAATAGAGCGTTGCATTTTTTACCGAGAGTGCTTGGCTAATCTCTAGGCAGCATGTGCGTTGTCACCATGTACCCATCGCGAGCACGATACACGCCAGACGATGACCAGCAAGAAGCTGAAAAATCTGAAACCATGAATTCATCTGGAAATAGACCAGTTCGAATATGCTACGATGTGGAGTATGTAGTCATTGTAATATTCGGAGAATTCGGATTTTCCTGCTTCCTAATCCCTCGTCATATTGGTTCTACTAACTAAATTAATGAGTCCAACTTGAAGTTCCAGATGCATCCAGCAGATTAATTATGTCAGTTAGCCGAATATGTTGTTCAACGTGATGTAGCTGGAGGCAGAATGTGCGCAATTCTAAATATCCTTGCAAAATCCATCCATTGAAGAACACCTAATCCAATATGAATTCAACGATAACTATCACTGACAGGAACATATAATTTGTCCACTCAATAGCCACGTCATTATTATTTTTTTTGTTTATATCGCCGAGAACCCTAATTGCATCAGAGATAACAGGCAGCAAACCTCCTTCTCGTTGTGTGCCACGTTTATCGCCTTGTCCTGGCGCACGCTTTTGTTAAGTCTTCTTTATAGGGATGAGAGAAGCATGGTTTCAAATTGGATCAGACCATTAACAGTGATGTATAGATGGCTGTCAATAGTTGTTAAGGTATGCACGCAAATTGATGACAAAATCGTCCCTTGTTAGCCGAGTTCCCATGGCTTCCACTAGGATAATTTACGAGTGTGTTCTCGGGATTTATAGAAAGGGTTGGAGATAAATACAGATGAGACAAGAATAGCACAATCTTCCAACGCAGCAAACCCGAGAATGGCGTGAATTTCTCGACGGGATACCTATCCGACCTGCACAATTCGTGGTGTACCGCTGGGTTAGGGGAGAGTTACATTTCGGCTAGGGTATTGGAACTCCCCACAAAATATCTTAGGTTCAAACCCTACCGGAAAATGAAAACACTGCAAGTTGTTCGCTTCGACGACGACACGTAATACTACTATAAGGCACATATTATAAAAAGATACATTTTTTCAGTCAGATTTTTTATTTTTCTTATATTCATGCATATTTTTTTAATAAATATATAATGGATCATGAAATAATTATCTGGTTCGAAATTGGATAACGTTAGGAAATGCAACACATTGAGAGAAAATGAAATAAATGCAACATTGCAGTTGAATTTAGGCATGATACTCTGCTCGGAGAGATACGTTTATCCATATAGCCTCAATATGATCTCAATATAATAGGCTATCGAGTGACAAAGTTCATCTCTCAATGTTCGTCGTTCTAGAGATAGAGTAGAAAATTTGGCATAACAGTATAATGATCCCCATCATTGGATTAAGAGTACTGAGCCCTCATGCAGAGACTTTTACACACCCTCCAGAATTTGTCTCTATACAGCTAAAAATGTCACTCATACATGTAGCTAGGGTAATGTCATATTTGTTAAAAGCGCATTTCTCACAGATTCCAAATATATAAATTTGTTCTCTGTAAACCTGTAGGTTGTGAAAATTTTCGAATTTAAAAAAGAAGCACTATTTAAAATTTAATTTAAATTGTTATTCTTAAACGGTATTCGAATTATAATAACTTACATCATCATTTCCTTTAGAAGAAAACTTCAAACCGGAAGTTCTATTGACATTCAATTGAATATTTCTTTACAAAATCGAGCAACTCACAGTTTCGAACTTTGAAGTTGAATTAAATGTCAGTAGAATAAGAACCAGAGCAAAATTGACAAAACTGAAACACAGATTTTCTGCTGGAGTTGTCTTCTATAGGAAATGATGATCTAAGTTACAATAAGTTGAATACTTTTTAAAAAATAGTCATTTACAAAAGAAGGCTCATTTATTTATTTTTTTAATTCAAATATCTCCACAACCTACCGATTTACATATATACATTACAATAGCTATGAGTCACACTTTTAGCTGTATAAAGACAAATTCTAGAGGGTGTGTAAAAGTCTGCAGGAGGGCTCAGTGCTCTTAAGTCATAGCGGCCTTGTTTTATTGGTGGTGAGTAGAAAAATGCACTTCAACCTTACCGTGGCACTAGTACTATTGATATAGAACCTCAGTGTTATATCCAAATACATTTAGCCAATTCCAGTTAAAAAGAGTAATCGAAACAATGAATTGTTGTTTCAGATAGGTACAAATAGAATCATCTGTTACAGTAAACTTTGGTCAAATGGTAGATTCAACGCGAATGTGATATATTCTTCCAACGTCTTTCGAATGCTATGCAGCAAATACTAATGACACACTTGTCGCAATTGGACAATTGAGTCAGGATCACTTGTCGGGTTATCAGTTCTGCTATAAATTGTGGCATTAAATTGGTGACCTGACAGCTGCTAATGACAAAATTCTCCAAATTGCGACAACTGTGCCATTAGTAGTTACCACAGCGCTACCCTAGACATAAATTATGGCCCAGGAGCTTCTATCACCTCACTACTAAAACACGCGAAATAGTTATGATTTTGGCTCTCGTGACTTCAACTTCATTTTTGTCCTTACATCCGCAATGAAATCCGAAAGATATAGCTCGTTTCCTTCTTCTAGATTAGACAGTCTAGCAACAATCAGCCATTCAAACGGCACACGCAATGGAAGATCGAAATTGCTGAAGATATATACATGCTATCTACGAGAATATATTAGGCTTTATTCTCCTCATAATGTTATCTATGATTTCCTAAAGCTTCAAAGGATTTCGGGGTTTACTGCAAACTGGTGCACATGTAAGCTTTGATGATGTAAAATTGAATACAGTGAGATGAAAATAACTGGATGAGCAAAGAGTGACATTTCTTGCATCTATGAAAAATTGTGACATAGACATAGCTCTCCACATTGAGTTCACTCAAATGCATCACTGACACACATCTCTCAGAGAGGAGCGTTTATCGCGTATTACCGACACGTTGCGCCTGATTATTGTAACTAGGGACCGGAGACTCGATGCCTCAAATTGGATCAAGCCGTTGATGGTGATGTATAGATGACGGTCAATAGTCGTTAAGGTCTGGAGACAATCTGATAACAACTCCATTCTCTATTAGGCAAGCTTTCTCACTTTTCAGAGATAAATAAACTGTGATAAATAGCAAAACATGTTTGGAGGATATCGATCGACAATTCCGAAGTACGTGTGTCCGTAAATGCTACCAATATGTGTGCAACATACTTCCAAGTGTTAACCCTGCCAGTCACCCTACTAAACTTTCTGCTATATCTCCGGAACGACAAAAAATTGAGCGCCGACACTCCGTGACTTTATAGTTTATCATATTGGGGTCATATTGCATAACCCCCGTAGTAGAGGATCATGGGAAAATTCAAGATGGCGGCCACGTGGGGTACCAGAAACATGATGGTTTCGTCATTTTTCTTCATAGTGTCTGTTTTTTTCGAGATAAAAAATGGGCAAAAACTATTTTATTTCACATCACAATAATATTGACCAATTTATCATTCAGATTTTGCGGAGAACTTGCATAAATAAAAAATTAGACAAATCTGACCGAATAATCTACTAAAGATGTCATTTTTCAAAATGAGGTCACTGTGACGTCATCAAAGCGGCCATCTTGGATTGTTTTATATTTTTCTTTTTTATATTCTCCCCAGGCCTGGGCAGGTCCCCAAAAGCCCAGGCCAGATAGGGTTAATTCACACCGCTGAACTGGTGTAAGAGAGACGGTGGTCCCCCAGATATGAGTGTCCGCTTGTTGTTGTTTAACTTAGCCCGGACACTAACATCTGAAAGGATCACTTGGATATCAGAGTCGTCTTAGGTTAGACACGGGTCTCTGGGGACGAGCGTTTCTTTCACACCGACACGAGTTCGAGCCTCGCTGATGCATGTGTGATAGTTTGTCAGTTATTTGATGACGGGTGGTGGTTCTCTGCGGATACTACCGCTACCTCCACCATTCAAACTGGCTGTTACCGTATGAGCGAAATATTCATGACTGTGACATTAAACATGTTAAACCAAAATACCGAGTCTGTGAGTCTCATCCGCACGGTCGTCATTGTTAATTTACTCATTATCCGCTACTCTGATCGGTAATCGAATTGGCTCGAAATGACTCCAATATAGTTGTAAATGCTAGGGTAGGGCGTTAGACAAGATGACCGTTTTCCTGGTATGGTTTGTTAAGTGAGAGACCTGCTGAGATATGACCTATTCTGTGAATATTATATTATTTATTTTCATTCGAACATTATCATTATCCTTATGATATCGATATGCATTTTTTGTGTTTTCTTTGTATACTTCGGAGTCTATAATCACAAGAATCTTTCATTGCACCATCGACAATCATGTGTGCATGAACTGGGATGACTTTGTAATCACAAGTCTGTCACTTAAAAAGACAGACAAGATCTGCCTAACGAAAATTGTGTTTAAATACTTTGCATTGATCACTACTGCTGTGCGGATGGAATTAAAGGTGAACTGTAAAGCTTTTAATTTTTTGTTCTAAAATGTTGCTTGCATACATCTTGTGTTATGTGATATACTGTTATACGATTTTGGTGCAAATATATTTTGCTAAATTGTACTAATAATAATATTAAAATTATCTCGTTATCAATCCGTATTGAAACCTTGAATCGCTTGTCTCTCGTTGCTTGAAGAACGACATGACGTTGTACAAGTCTCCTTCATTCAAATTTCAGTTAATGTATCATTTTTCATGACGTCATGCTACGTCCAATGAATGAGGACCACTATACGTCATTAGTTCAAAAAACAATGGGAAGCAATAGATGAAGTTAACGAAAATTGTGGCTCCTGTATTCTGGTGGTATAATAACACTGAACTATCATCACACATAGAAAAATATAACTACAAATGCCTTTGCAGTGCACCTTTGAATAGTTCGCAAAATGTACATGATGTTATTAAAGAAATCAGCTTGTCAACGGACAATATAACAAAGTTTGGATGAGCATGTTTTCTGATCGATATGTATGAAATTTGTTTAGCCATTCTTTCTTTCCTCCCGAACACGTCCATAAATCGAGTTTGGTGATTTCCGTATCTGGTAAGTGTCTTCTAATCATGAAATCCCGATATCGTATTATATAGCTGTCTCGCGCTGATCGTCACACGCATCTCCTTCTTGGACGTGTTAGGGTATCAGTTATGAAAGCGTCTCAGCACAGAGGAGAAAGAGGTGCAGTTTTAGAGATTACAAGCGTCTTAGACAAAACTAACAAGAATTAAGCATTTTATGGCCCATGTAATTATCCTATGTTAAGCCAGGGTAACATGCTTACGTTAATGCAAATTGCCGCATGTGTTAGCGCAAGCTCGCAAAATTTGTGCTTCACCACGTGGAAAAATTGTGACGACACAATTACACAGAGCGTCCAATGTAGGGAGTGCGTAAAGTAGTTGTATGCTAGGATTTCGAGAAGGAAATCAAACGGAGGAGAGATATCTTCACCATGTCACATTACTATGGTGTTCTATTTGGGCCAATTTGATCTCGCGCGTCGACTTGCAAAAGGGCGACGCGCGACGCGCGACGCGAAGCGTTTTGAAACCCGACGTCGCCCTCTCCGTCGCGCGTCGCGCGTCGCCTTTTGCAATGTTAAAGAGATAGGCCAAAACTGATGGTGTCTTATTTGGGCCAATTGCCCTATCTCCTAACATTGTAAAAGTCGACGCGCGACGCGCGACGGAGAGGGCGACGTCGCCTTTCAAAACGCGACGTCGCCCTTTTCCGTCGCGCGTCGCCCTTTTAAAGGGCGACGCGCGACGCGCGACGGACATTTGCGTCGCGCGTCGCCCTTTTAAAAGGGCGACGCGCGACGGACATTCGCGTCGCGCGACGGACATTCGCGTCGCGCGTCGCCCTTTTAAAAGGGCGACGGACGACGGACGACGGACATTCGCGTAGTGCGTCGCCCTTTTAAAAGGGCGACGCGCGACGCGAATGTCCGTCGCGCGTCGCCCTTTTGGTTTACAAAAGTGCGCATGTCTGGGGGGAGCATGTATTACTATAATGTTTACAGCTGTGATTTTCGATTCTTGTAGCTCCTGACTGACCGGTGTTGGTAATTATGTTGGTGATAGCAAAAATGACAAGATATTTTGCATGCAATGAGACTATGTACAAAATAATATATTTGTTTCGCTGCCTGAAATGCTTTTTTTGCTGATCAATTTTCGAAGACTGGTACCTGTATTCCACAAAATCCACAAATTCGCTTGTCAATGTGTTACTATTTCGCCGGACTAATACGTCAATTAAATTCAAGTTTCGGAATTTCCATTAATGAACAAAAGCGTATGTAAGTAACTATTATGCAGGATTAACAGTAACGACTGGAAAACAGAGGGAAAATAATTAATCGCTTGTGTAGTTCAATGGAACTGTGAGATCTTTCATTCTGGAGACATCCTGATGAATGTCTCCTGTTAAAACGCGCCACGTTGCATTTTATCTCGAATCATACAAGCCTTTTTAATAGTAAGGCTTTGTTTTCTGCCATTTTAGACAAGTGACTATATGCATGATATGCTGTCAAAGTAAAGGTGAGGTGTGGGGTCATTTAACTTTCGTTTTCGGCCGGAAAACAGTAAGATCCCACATTTCCTTTGAGCTACACAAGCTGTTAATTAGTTTTTCTCTGTTTTCCAGTCGTTACTGTTACTCCTGCAAAACTGTTATTTACATAAGCTTTTGGTTCATTATTGGAAACTTGAATTTATTTTACGTATTAGTCCGACGAAATATGAACACATTGACAAGCTGATAGATGCGTATTGTCCTCGCGATGGAGGGGTGTGGATTTTGTGGAACACAGATACCAGTGTTCGAAAATTAATCAGCAATATAACATATCTGACAGCGAAACAAATAAATTATGTGGTACATAGTCTCCATGTATGTTAAATATCTTGCCATTCTTGCTTTGTTGCAGTAAATTCTCAGCAAATTACCAACACCGGTCAGAAGCTACAAGGTTCGGAAATCGCAGATGTGAACCTTTTTTTTTTCGTTCGAAATTAACACCCCAAATCACAATACAACGAAACAATACGAGACAGAACAAGACTATATGATACGTACAATACAATAAAATGCAAAATAATACCATAATACCAATTCAACATATTATAACTCAATACATTACAAAACAATACAATTCTAAACAATACCATACCATACAGTTAAAATATTCCATAATACAACACATCACAGTACAAACACACATACACCTTTACATAAAAGAAGAAAGTTAACAAAGATTGTGAATTTTATATAATACGTTTGTACAACGTATAGTGGCAAACTTCAATTGATAATTTATTGTGTCTCGTGAACAATATGGAATACATGCTCCCCAGACATGCGCACTTTTGTAAACCAAAAGGCGACGCGCGACGCAAATGTCCGTCGCGCGTCGCGCGTCGACTTTTACAATGTTAGGAGATAGGGCAAAAGTCGACGTCGACTTTTGAAACACGACGTCGAGTTTTGGCCTATCTCTTTAACATTACAAACGGCGACGCGCGACGCGCGCCGGAGAGGGCGACGTCGCCTTTTAAAACGCGACGTCGACTTTTTTCCGTCGCGCGTCGCGCGTCGAGTTTTGATTCTTCAAAAAGGCGACGCACGACGCGAAAAGTCGACGTCGCGTTTTGAAAGGCGATGTCGCCCTCTCCGTCGCGCGTCGACTTTTACAATGCTAAGAGATAGGCCGAAAGGCGACGTCGACTTTTGAAACACGACATCGAGTTTTGGCCTATCTCTTTAACATTGTAAAAGTCGACGCGCGACGGAAAGGGCGACGTCGCGTTTCAAAACACGACGTCGACTTTTCGCGTCGCGCGTCGTGCGTCGACTTTTGCAAGTCGACGCGCGAGATCAAATTGGCCCAAATGGAACACCATACATTGGAGAATCCCGAATCCCGATTGTATATTATTGCTGGTCAGTCAAACAGTTGTATGAGTTGGCGATATCGCAAGGAGAACAAACAAGCATGGGTCTACTAGAAGAAATAAAAAAAACCTACGAGACATAAATTCTGCAGGTTTCCTTTCTTCGTTACACACCCGTTTGCCATACAATACTATACAATACATAAGTCTGTCACGACATATCTCGCTTATTGTATCTATGATGCGAGTTTGCACAACGTTATGCGAGTACCGGTGTACTAAATAAATGTCTGGTTCATGTAATACTTCACTGGGATATTTTATCCTAATTTGCCAATCGAGTCAAAATTGACCTGAAGGGAAACATATCAGAATATATTATCTGCTGGGACATATTTTTCCTGTTATCCCGACTTTGGATAAAATCAGGATATGAGTATATGCTTATATATTTGAGACAACCGCTAAAGTTCATTCAATAACTGGCTTAGCCAATCAGGGACGAAGATACCGTGAAGTACATGTAGGGTTTGGCTCAAGGTCCTCTTAAGGCGGTGCAGGATTAAAAAATGTGTGACGTGAATTACTAAGCGACTTTGTCGAATACCCCATTGGAAGAAGACATCAACATTGCACATTAAACAGGTGAGTGTCTACTAATGAGAATTATAATTTAAACCTTATGTATTCTGATGTAGAGTGAACCCAGTTATGGAATATTATATACACCGTATGTTTTTTTTTCTCTTCAAATTCTCTAATACGTCGGGAGATATACAGAATCAGACATTGAAAATGTTCCTGAAGGGCACTCTACAAGTTAGGAACTATACGTATAATATGATTTAGTTATGGATAACAATATCTCGGTTAATTAACTAGTGACCGACCATTTTTACTGTATATTACTAACCGTTTGTTTGTTTGTTTGTTTATTTTTACGGGCTGTTTGTCCGGTCTGTACGGTCACAGTTCCGGTCAAAATGTCACGAAATGTCACAAGACAGCATTGGGTCACTGTTAATAACCTTAGAGAATATAAGTTTAAAAGGGTACGTGGCGCCCATTGGGCCCCGGCTGTGACACTTTGTGAGGATAGCTATGAGTTCGGGTAAATTTACCTAAAATGAAACCCTCTGAATTTTATCCAAAATGGTCGCTAAATCCAAGATGGCCGCCATTGTAATATGGAATTAAGGGTTATTTGGGAGCCCTCAATATTTTCTTACCCCTCATGCTAGGGAGTTAAAACTTTTCATCAAATATCTTGGTCTCGAGCGCTATCAGAAAATGTAAACAATGTAAGTCATAGCCGCCTTAATGATGTCACCATGTCATCATATTATCATAATGCAGTGGTCGATTTTTCAGTCAGATTTTTATTTTTAGTTCCTCAGTAAAACTACATAATATATTAGAAAATAATTGAATTAAAATAATTTTGGGGTATTTTTTTTATAAGAAATCAACGAAATCGCAACATTCTACTCGCACCCTCATGCCCGTCATTTCAATTTATTCGGGGTCTTCTGCTTGAAGGGGTATTCAA
The DNA here is from genome assembly GCA_036873755.1 of Hanleya hanleyi. NCBI lineage: Eukaryota > Metazoa > Mollusca > Polyplacophora > Lepidopleurida > Hanleyidae > Hanleya > Hanleya hanleyi. Next base: position 110,812 of record JAVTVY010038742.1, read on the forward strand.
ATAGGCTCAAAATGTCTCCAACATGCATAAAAGGCTGTAAAGTTTGAGCTGTCAGTTCTTTTACTCCTCGGCCAATTTCGGCCAAGGGGTATGATCGTCGCCATCCGCGTCAGCCCATTACAGCAGTATCTGCAGAACCGACTTTTGGAAACTATTTATCCAACTGTAAGTTACAAGTCCGTCCACAGGATTTCCCAAAGCAGGGGGGGGGGGGGCTGAGAATGAGGATTATTTCAATCGCGAATTTGTTTCATGATGTAAATAGAAAAATGACCACCTTAGTTGCTTCTTTATGTTTGCCTTTAGCTGCGACACAGAATACGGATTCTGTATTATAGGTGTTTGTTAATAGAAAATAGACATTCAACTGGTACAGGACGCGGCTCGCCTATATCCTAAATGAGGTGCACTCTTCTGCCGGTGTGGAGGCTAAGAATGTCCGGTGGCTAAGAGTGTCCGGGTCCTATCTCTTAATCCATCTAGGACACTTTTCTTCATATTGTGGACAAGTGTCCGTCCTTATAGGTGCAATAGAAAACTAATATATATGTTTCTAAAGTCATATGGGATGCACTGGTGGGTACGCGAGGACCGTAATGTATACAGGAATCAGTATTTTAATGTTTGAGGAATATTCCATCGTAACAAAGCCACGTAATATGTAGGTCGTCTTGTTTTTTGTCATTTGGTTTATGTATTTATGCAGGTTGGAAGTGGAAACGTAAACATCTGGATATCTAAATATATACGGCATGTCTATACCTGTAATGTGTAGTCAGAGCTATATCTGTTGTCAACTATTTGCTAATCCTGAGTATATTTGATCTGGCAGCTCATACATTCTAGTCCTGTCCGACTTAATTCTACATCACGGAGGAAATCTATAGGTAAGCCAAGATGGTGTAATGACGAGAAATACCTTCGGGGGAAAACATAGCTATGAAATACTCGTGCGATCTGTTTGCCAGTATTCTCCGAGATCCTATAATAATCCAATTCAACATTTTCACATTGACGTTGATTGACATTTTCTGTCTCCCAGACATCATCTCCGTTACACCCGGACACCATCTCCGTTACACCCGGACACAACCGATACACCCGGACACCATTTCCTTTCATCTTCAATACATCCGGACATCATCTCCATTACACCCGGACACCACCGTTAAAACCAGAACACCATCTCCATTACACCCGGACATCACCGTTACATCCGGACACCATCTCCGTTACACCCGGACATCACCGTTACACCCGGACACCATCTCCGTTACATCAAGTCAGTTTATACGCTTACACTTCGAACTAAGTGTGATCGTAGAAATTTACTTGATATAACGAACATGCACGACACCCAGACGAGTTTGAGCTGGTCAGCTCCGACTGAAAATTCTAAAGGGTTCTATGCTTATCATCGTATACTATATTTAGCAAATACCTCCAGAGGACAATTGCCTCGTTCAGAACGGGGTTTCCTTTCTCTTAGGTCCGACTGATCCATGTCCATCTGCTGTTGACAATGAATCATTCTTGTCTTCACTCTTCTCGTTTGAATATTCGCTGCGAAATACTACCAGCAATTCCACCAAGTCTTATCCCACAGATTTCAATGCTCACCACGGCGGATCTCAACTATTGCAAAGGCAAACGATTGTCGCAATACGCTTGTTTGGGGTGTTTGCCCCAAACACACGCACACACCTACCAATCCTTTTCCATGGACTGTTGTGTCGACCACTTCCAGTTAGACAGTAAATGAGACGACCGCATCATCACATGAATTAGGGTAGTCCAACACGCAGCCTCTACAAGATATTTTATAATATTGCATGATTTCTATTAAATGGAGGGTCTACCAGTTTAACTGGCAAAATCTTTTAGCTGCTGGACCGTCCCCGTACGTGGAGAATGTAGGGGTAGTGATTTTCATTGGTTGAATAATTCAAACATGGCGGAAATTGTTTCTTCTCGATTCAGGAAAGCCGTAAGAATGCTCGAATAAACTACCCACGGAATGTTTAGAGCCGATTCCAAGTCCGAGAGTTAACTTAAAGGGTGGTTTTTATTATTTTGAGTGGCGAAAAAGACGTATTTAGCTGCCAGACATTTCAGTTCGACAGCTAAGTCGATTTTGCCGGTTAAACGGGAAACACCTACATTCAATAGAAATCAGTGTTATAAAATATCTTGTAGGGCCTGCGTGTCGAACTAGTATTAAGGGCTAAAATCACCCCTCCCAATGCTAATCTAGAATACATCACTATATACATCATGCAACAACGAAGAAGAAACCATAGAGCATCTACTACTCAAATGCCATAACACGACCCCCAGGAACACACTCTGGAAAACGATTTAAAAAGAACACCATCTTTCGTTAGATTCCATGTTAAACCCCAAATCTCCCCTAATAAACAAGGTATACGCCACCTTAATGGCTTATATCAAATCGACTGTTTATATTCTACCATTTAATATTGTGTGAATACATTGCATAATCCAGATGTTTATTTCCTAATACCGGTACTCTTATCTTTCCCTCATCCATAATCCTATGTTGGCATCGGGCCCGGTTTTCTTCGTTTCATCCCTATGATCACGTCAGGTACAGTTTTGGAGAGTCCGTCCTTGACTGTCCTATCGGAGGCTTCATTTCCTCTGATATTTACATGATGTACATATTGGTGATGTATTCTTGATAAGCATTGTGAGGTGTGATTTTAGCTCCAAATACATGTATCATGCATGTGGTCGTCACATTTACTGTCTAATTGGAAGTCCGCCTCTTTGCCCTATCCACAATCCTATGTTGTCTTCGACCACGGTTTTCTTTGTTTCCTCCCTTTGGTTACGCCAGATACAGTTTTGGTGATGCTGTACTTGACTGTCCTATCGGAGGCTTCATTTCGTCTGATAGGTACGGTGGCTTGTTAAGGCCATGCATTGGTCTTTCCAATTTTCTGCCTTTCTCTAATATTCAAGATTTCACTTTCGCATTTTCTCTCTTTTCTTGTCATCCTCTTAGATTCATTTTCGATTTTTCAAAATTTATCTCTGATTTCTTTATTCATTCTCCAGAAGCTGCAACCAGTTCCATAAGAAAACCCTGGAAATTCATTTTCAAGAGACAAGAACAATTCAAACGACCACATGAAAACACTGGAAGTTAGCGAAAACCTCGAAATTGCGTGAAACATCAGAAATAGCAAAAAATACAGAAAATGCCGTGTAATTTCCACCGCGGTGAAAATAATATCCACCGCGGTGTAAATAATATCCACCGCGGTGGTAATACTTTTCACCGCGGTTGAAATAGTTTCCACCGCGGTTGAAATAGTTTCCATCTCGGTTGAAATACTTTTTCGATGTTTTTGCTAATTTTTTGTGTTTTCACATGGTTGTTCGGTTTTTGCAGTCGCTTGAAAATGCATAGAAGAAATTGTTAAAACCAGAAAACAACTTTATATCTCGGAAATGAATCGATGTCAATGGCAAGAAATTACAGAAAACGCGAAAGTGAAATCTTGAAAACTAGTAAAAGGCAGAAAATTTCAAAAATCAATCCACCGTAGAATTGAGACATATTAAAAAAGAAGGAATTTCAAAATATTATTTTCCTCATAAACGAATTGTAAAGTATGTATACACAAATGCGTGATAATGCCATTGACGTTTAGCTAGTAAATAGGGTTATCTACTGTGGCTTGATCAATGCATGGCCCTGACAAGCCATCGTAGAATTCCGAATGGGTTGCTTTCAATTCAAAGGAAATATGCCCCGCCGTGAAAATGACCGGATATAATCCCTGCCAATAGATCAGTTTTGCGTCCACCAAAAAAAGAACCGGTCCGCTGAGCTAACTTTGGATTTGAGTTGAGTGAAGTGCCAGACCAGCATGTCGTGAGAAAACAAGCGAAATTAAAATGCTTTGTTTATTAGAACTTTCTACATAACTTGTATTCAACAAAATAGAATCGCCTTTATTAAGTTACTTGTGAAATTGCGGGGCCATATATAATCTAATTGTCCTCCTATCATTGGATAAAGATGATCTACAAGCAAAGCTTGACCAATTGGGGTCTTATATTAATAAATGGGACTTGAGCATTAATGCTAAGAAAACCAAAATAATGTCTTTTGGTGGAAACAAAACTATTAGTCACCAGTTTTTTTTTATAAATGGAGAATCTCTAGAATGTGTTAATAAATATAAATATTTAGGGGTCCTTCTGCACAGTAATGGTTATTTCAACCAAGCAATTTCTAATCTGTCTGCTACAGCCAAGAAGGCTATTTTTGCCTTAAGGAATACAGTTAACCCTAAGGAATTAACTTGTGAACTGTCAAGCAAACTTTTCAATTCGATTATTCAGCCAATTCTATTATATGGGGCTGAAGTTTGGGTAGGCTATATTGATAGGGCTATGCCCACCACATCTGCCTTATTTAAGGATAATGAAGCAGAAAGTGTCCATCTCAGATATTTTAAACAAGTACTTGGTGTACACTCCAAAACTGTTAACATGGCTGTGCTAGGAAAGCTGGGTAGATCACCAATTAAGGTAGCAGCTATTGTCAATAGTATTAATTTCTTTATGCATATTGTATCGTCCAACCATACATCATTGGTGTATAAAGCCTACTTGGAGCAAGTCGATGCAGATAGAAAGTTCAACTGCTCCAACTGGGTTAGTTTTATCAAGAGAACACTCTCTGACACTGGTTGTCTGTATATCTGGGAGAATCAAGGCTGCTGTTTCCCTAGATCAGCTTTGCGATTTATTAAAGAGAAATTAGTATCCATATTTGCCGAGGGGTGGAAAGAGCAAATTGCAAAATTCAGTAAGTTGCAATCCTACTGTCTATTTAAAAAAGAATTAAAAGCAGAATATGCCATCTTTTCAATACCTAATAGACATCACCGTTTGGCACTAACTCGTTTCAGAGTGAGTGCACATAAGCTACAAATTGAAAAGGGAAGGTACAATAATACCCCGCCGGAACAACGGCTATGTGCCACTTGTCAGGTAGTTGAAGATGAAACACACTTCCTACTCAAATGTTCTCGTTTTAAGATACAGAGAGTAGCCCTGTTTGACAGCATTGCCAATATGATCCCTGATGTAGTGGACAACACAAATGATATGTTTATTTGGTTAATGTCTGCGATTTCGCAACCCATTGTAACTTCTGTAGCAAAATTTATTGATGAATGCTTCTCAATTATGAGACGTAACGAGTCTTTGGGGTGTTAGCCTAATACATCTCTTCCGTCGACTAAACATGGCCATATGCCTACTACTGCGTAATGTTAGAGTACTGGTCTAGTATAACCGTACAAATCTTCTGCATTTGTATCTATGTCTTAAAATGTAACTGTAGAGATTTTCAATGTGTACTTGTGTCTTATATGTTTGTATTGTATTGCTTTTAGCCCTCGGGCATAAATATGCAAATAAATTATCTTATCTAAATTATCTTATCTAAAGAACATAGCGGTTGTCTATCTTAATCTCTGTCTATTGTTATTTGTTTGAACTATAGTGCTTGTAAATCTATGAATTGAACAAAGAGATGTGTAATAAAATATGAATAAAACAATGTGCTGATTGGCCGAGAAATCCGTATGAGAAGCGGCCCGAAAACTATAATTTGAAACAACCAGGTTGTTAAAGAGCCTCAGACTTATTTTAGGTTTATTCCCTTTTCAAAAAAGGTAAGTGATTCATTCATCGAAACTAAAATTTTCTGTTGATTCTTGTCGGAGAATTTTGAAAAAAGTGGCATTGCGACGAGCAACATATAGCCCGCATTTGGGAAAGTGACGTTATATCAAAAGATAGCGATACTGGAAACATTAATATCGTAACAGAACACGTTCCAGTAGAAAACGTTGCACCTTACACACTTTGATCATATTAGAAACAAAATTTTCTTTTTGGAAAACCATATACCGCTCTTCATCAATTAAATTTATATTCAGGTTTGACTGATTTGATAGATCTAAGTGATAAATTATGTAATTACTAGCCTAATACTCGTTCCTCGGACGGAAAGGAGAACAAATAATAAAACACGTTAACAAATAGACTGATTAGTATTCAGGAACTTGGAATATGCACTTTGGCCTATTTTGCAAATGTTATGGTTTATACATGTAGAACCGGGAAGTGATTTATGGAGGTAATTTTTTCGATTACCAAAACATTTATAATGTTTGATAAGCTTCAGCTATGAACATGTAATGGTCTCAGCTTCCAGTGGACGTTAAATTTTATGAATACCCCGTGCCCTCCTCGTCTAGAATCCGTCTCTGAAACCACAGATATCCACCTTTCAACGGATATATGTACACAGTTATATAAATAAAGAAGGATATGCCCTTTCAGACTTTTCCTGTTTCCACTTACTGCTTTCGCCGATCCCATTGCTACACGTATCGTTGCTAAGTATCCCTCTGACGGCCTTCGGATCCATTGGGTGTTAACTGTTTTTTGATTTTTGTTTCTGCTATATGTCATTTTCCCTGACCTGATATCTATCTTAGTGAAATTTCAGGGCCCTTCGGCCCACAATGAGCGTGAAATGCCCTTTTGGATTTCTTTTTTTGGGTTACCGTCCTTGACCCTAATAATGCCAGGATGAAGTTTCATGGCGCTCCGACCAAAACTGTGGCTGTACGATGGAAACAAGCAAACAAATATGCAAATCGTACGTTTCATGTTTCCGGTCCTAACTTTTTGTAAATTGCGGGGCTTGCAAGAACTGTTTTATCATACCGAATATTTCCAAAATAATCTTAAATATAATGGTTTCTTGTAGATTTATACACTGATACCAAAAGAAGAGGGCTTGCTAACTGAGTCCTATGCGCGATACAATTTGAACAACAACAACCGGTACCGTATAGGCGTAGAATACGAAGCCGGAATGCGAATGCTTCATTAAATACAACCTCATCACAATGTCTACAGACCCTGACAGCAGTCGAATGTTCGCGAGTGGAACACGTAACATGACGTAGAGTTCAAAACAACTTTTGATTGGCCAGCTAGATGAATTCCAAATCAGGCCTTTGTAATCTCGGCGCTGAGAGCATGTTAACGTTACTTTTGCGTGTGCAGTGTATAAAGCCAAGACTGAAGTCGCTTAGCTGACATGCGCTTTTCGGAGTTCGGATTAAATGTGAGTGAGTTAGCTCCCCTTAGTCTGACAGTATTTTTTGAACATGTTAAACGTTTTAGCTCAGTTCTCCACACTTTCGAAAGGTCACAGTGACACATGCAATGGAATGAAACAAAGAGGTATGCATTCAGAAACAGTCACGCAATAAAGATAAAATAAGATGAGATAAATTTTATTCAAAGTCGGGTATGTTTACATACAGGGAATATTCGCTCAAATCGTGAGCTATTCACCGACAGAGCAATAAGATGTCATTAAAATACAATCTAATTAAAATTATATCCTATCTGCTTCCCTGTTTGGACATGTCGCTTATGGGGGGGGGGGGCGACATATACGATTGGGGAGCATTGATAGGATATTAACTTGTTAAGATTACATTAAAATATTGTAAACTAAAGATAAAATACATAAGTATGCCATATAGTTGTATAAGTGACCATATTATCAGAAGTATTAATGGTCATCACAACAAGTGCATCTACAACTGTCGCCATCCCATTTACTAATAACAATTTTGCAGTCATTGAGTGTAAGTGCCACTTTTATACATGGATCAAGTGAGTTACATAATTTAGAGGGACTCCCGAGTACTTGACAGAATGAAGTCCGATTCTCGTTTTCCTACATCTGGGTAGGTGAATTATACTTGTTGTGTTTGTTAGCTGATACATATTGTTTTTAATTCGAAACAAGTCCCCGTTATATACTGGGCCTTCACAGTGTAGTATTTTATAAACCTCTTTTCAGAAATCTTAGGCGCTGTGTATGAAAGAGACCGGCCCGTTTCAGCAAATGGTGATAATCGCTTTCATTATCCTGGTAAACAAATCTCAAGGTGCGTTCTTGTAGTTTCTTTCTAGTTGTCTTGTTGGCACTTGTGGCACTACAGGAATACCAGACTGATGGACAGTAATTAAAAATTACTAACTGAACATTTTGATTCTTCCGGGCTGTGAAGATATCGTTGATAAATATATTTAATATCAATGGCCGCATAATTAAACACTGACGTACCCCTTTACTGGGATTACGCCCAGCTTAACTCGCTGATGGTGATAAGAAAGATAACACGCCGGACTGGCTGCATACAAATGTGATGTCCTGCTTTTAACAGACAAAATAACAGAAATATGAAAAATTCGACTTGAACAACAAACCACTTCAGTTTTAATTCCATTACTACCTGTCTGTTTGTATCTCTCCATCATCAATCAGAGATGGTGACATTGTCCGCCTATTTCCACTCGAATCAACAATATAACCGAATCCCCTACCTCTGCCTATCACATTGGAGGTTCACCGCTGCTTGGCAAGGCGTATCATCGACGTGACTAGCTTGGAGTATTGAGCTTACTCTACGCCTTGAGCAGGTGATTCGGTCGAGCTTTGATACCATAGATCACCACAGCCATGGGAAGAAGTCACCCAATATCAATGTATTGTTTGAAAGCCCATTAGCGTACGGGTTATGTTTGAGGGCCCATTAGCGTACGGATTATGTTTGAGGGCCCATTAGCGTACGGGTTATGTTTGAAGGCCCATTAGCGTACGGGTTATGTTTGAGGGCCCATTAGCGTACGGGTTATGTTTCAGGGCACATTAGCGTACGGATTATGTTTGAGGATCAAAGAATATGGCTTATTTGTGCTTTACACATATCATCGTGACTGTACATGACAGATACATCTGTTAGAGGGTATCATTACCTTTCAGACGATGATAAACAATTGATGGTAAAGCCCCTAAATTGGTCTGACATTCCTACGAAGTAGGCTCTCATTTGCAAATTGTCCGGTAATGAGTGAGTCAGTGAGTCCATCCGTCCATCCGAATCCTTTCGTCGGCAAAATAAGGAGAACCATTGACATTAGAACCTTGATTTTTGCCATGAACGTGCATTGGGGGACTGTTACCAACAAGGTCTGAGCTGAGCTACTTTTTGTGATATTTTATTACCAAATATTTACATCTCGCCATTTGGTGGCTAACATGGTGGCGTTTTAGAATATATTGAACTTTTGACATTCACTCCCACAAACACACACTCTTACACACTATATTCCATACATGATTCTGCGACTCTTTAAGCATTTAGATCTACATATACATAGATTGTTTCGCCATGCCAATATAGTGGAATATGATTTTCATACCAACCCTAGCCGTTCACATCTCTATTGGAATGTCGGAACATATCTCTCTATCCATAAGATTAAACTCTAACCAAATAAACTTTTAGTATACTCTTATACATATACATATACATATAATAAAGAAGAATATATTATGCATGTGTACGTGTACTCAATCGCCGGATGCAGCACCGAGCCATGGTTCCCAGGTTTTGTTGAATTCATCAAGACGTGACTGTTTTAATGAGATAAATTTTTCGGTCGAGTACCATTGTTTGATAATATTTTGAATGGCCAAGATTGACAGTGATCGATTTTTGATCTTGGATTTGTAAATGTATTGCTTCGTGACCAAAATTATAAGATTAGAGTATTTTAGAAAAGTAGGTTTTTGTTGTTTCGCCAAAGTAAACGTTTGTTTCCGTGAAAAAGATTGGTAAGTGGGTTATATTACACAACCATGACTCGATGTCTTTCCAGAGGGTGCGGACTACATCACAGTTCCATAGTATATGTTCTATCGTTTCTGATTCTTGATCACAAAATGAACAAGAATCATCGTCTTGAAGGTTAAATAGTTTTAAATAGCTGTTTGTAACAAGGATTCTATTATTAATTTTAAATTGTAAGTATGACAGCGTTGAACAACATGTAGTTTTAAAAGGGAGTATACATACTTCGTCCCAATTTATATCTGTTATACTCAAGTTTTGCTCCCACTTATTCTGTGAATTTGGTCATACAGGTTTTACCATCAGCACAGTGTACATATCTTTACTACCTTTTTCGATTTTGTGAGAATGCGTAGATGGAATGGAATATCTGGTCGTACTATGGTGATATTTTTGTTGTCAACTTTTGAGTTTTCTTTTCATGGATTCAGTTGCCGAGAATATGTCAAAATATTCAAGAAAGTCAGTTTTGATTCTGTAGGTTTCACTGAACTCTTTCATGGAATAATAAGACATATTCGGATCATTAGGGTTTATCAAGTCCTTTGCAAATTTAACGCCAGCTTCATACCATTGCCGAATGAAAACAGGTGTGTTGTTCACTGTGATGTTGTCATTTTTCCAAATACTGACATTGATTAGTTCGTTAATATATTTTGGTTTGTTATGGAGTACAACCTTATTCCACGCACACAACACATCCCTCCAAAACACATTTTTACATTCATTGATCAATGTTTGTGTAAAATAATTTCCAAAATCCCCAAGACACAGAATTTCACGAAGAGACAGGTTCAACAAAGATTTCAAACAGTACAGCCCAGAATATAGTTTTCGAATCCATCTTGCTTTCAACGCATGCATAAAACTATGAATGTCTATCATTTTAGTCCACCGTCCTCGTAACTTTGTATTATTTGTCTCTCTTTAATTTGCCAACTGGGAACTGCCATATAAATCGATAGAATAATTTGTTCAGTTCATCTAGCATGGAATCATATGGATTGGGTATGACAAGAAGTAAATAGTTTAGCTATTCTGAATTTGGGAGTTCAACGTCAAAGGGACAGTACAATGGTTGAGTCCCACTTTAGCTCAAGCTAATCCCAGGGCAACGCTGTCTGACACGGGTGTCTGCAACACTGGTGCACAGCATGTGGGCCACCGTGAGCTGTGGGTTGCTTTCTTGGTCTCTCCCCATTGTTTATAACATGGAGCGAGTTTTTCAGCTGATGATAACTAGTATATTTTCGACCTGAAGTTGTCAGGGTTATCATAAATATAAGCTTGTTGCCCTTTCTTGGGATGGCGGGAATGTTTTAGCCATATTGTCATATTTACACCAATTATCTATAGTTGAAAATCCGCGCTATGTTATAAACATAGGAGAGAGATGAAGAGAACAACCCTCAGCTCACCGTGGCACACATGCTGTACACCAGTGTCGCCTACACCGGGGCAAGACAGCAATTAGCTTGAACTTTTTGGGGAATTAGCCTTTAACGAAGCGACGTCACAATGCCAAAGAAATCGGGATACATAGACTGATAATATGCATGCATTATCTCCCTAAAATTGTCCATATATGATCAAATCCGGGGCTAGAGGCCAGTTAGGCGCCATGTGTCTCTATTGTGTTTATATGAACAGGCACAATTAAACGTGACTAAGATATAGTGGTCCAGCTTTCATTTAAGGGCCACGAAAGGACAAACGTAGAGTTTCTGGATATAACAATGAGTCTAGACGGGTGGCTTTAAAGTGGATTTACCTTTTGGTCTTTGATATATGTTGGCATTTGTGGGAAGTAGATGCTGGATCGACGTCGGGCCTTACAGACTAGTCTTTTGTGTTAAATGCCGTCATTTTTATCTGACGAAGATACAGCTCACCAATGCCCAGTGTACGAGTTGTCACAGCGAAACAGCTCACCAATTATCAATATACGAGTTGTCAGAGCATTTCCACCATAGCTCTCTAGATTTGTATCTAATACCGCTTATGCCGGTGCTAGTGGCCGTGTGATCATATCACCCAAGTTGCCACATGAACAGGTACAATAAAATCGTACCTGAGATACAACACATATCACGAATCGTTAGATTCTTGGTATGTGCTTTAGGATAAGTTAACCGGAAGACGATACTGTGAAGTCATGTGGCTCTGTCAGTATGTCAGCACCTCTTCCCACTTTCCTTATATGTGTTGTAATTTAAGAATATTTGCTAGTGATATGGACTTTTAGAATAGAGCACCCTGATATCAAGCTGCCATCATTCAAATTGAACTCTCGCTACCAGACTCCTACCTCCCCCGTTCTCGTCTACCGTCGAGAGCCCCGATCAACGGCTTTGGCAAAGGTAGGTCTTATTAATACATTGACTGGAGCGATATGTAAGAGGTGAAAAAATTGAAGTCTGGTGAATAAAAAACAACCAGATGACTCTACAGAAAAGGTTCCCTCGGCACCTCACTTTTAGACCCGAGCGGTGGATTCTCGGACGTAGCCTTAGTATCTCAGCCGCGCTTTTATTGCAGCTGTTCATGTGGAGACAATCGGCGTTTGATAAATATTCATTTTATGCTTTTATGTTTGGAATTGGTGGTAACTGTCGAGCACAAACAGTTTTTGGATATTGACAGGGAAATTCTTTGATGGACGACGGCTGACTGAAGAATGTCGGCTGATCTCCTCCCTCAGGAGTTACCTTGTACAACGCACACGGAGAGATCCGTTGATTATGAAGTTTCTATTTCTAACCATTGCTATTTTGTTCATTTCAGACGAGATTTACAATGTCAGGTGTGTGGGTCCTGGTCGCTCTGATGTCTTCACTATTTCATTTGCACCTGGGAGCGCCTTCTTGTGGCCCGAGTGAAAAGGTGTGTAAGTTCACCTTTGTGGTGGAACCGAAGTTAACCATGATGTGGGGTAAAATTCTCACCTATCCTTACAACGGCAGCCTTTATGAGTACACTGTCGATGACCCGTCAACAGCCTCGCCTGTCCCCGACGAAGAGGTCATCCAGACAGACGGTTTTGAGAGCCCCAGACTTGTCATTGTCGTGAACGGTACCATCCCAGGACCGGCCATCGAAGTCTGGGAAAACCAGATCGTGGAGGTAAAGGTTTTGAACACCCTTCATAATGACGGGGTCACTATTCACTGGCATGGCCTTCATCAATCGGGTACACCGTACATGGATGGAGTAGCTTTTGTCTCACAGTGCCCAATCTTGCCCGGGCAGATATTCACATACCGTTTTGAGGCTTACCCCAAGGGGACCTTCTGGTACCACTCACATTTAGGGAGTCAGCGAACGATGGGCCTGTATGGACCGCTTATTATTCACGAACGCCAGCTCAAGATTCCCAGACCCGACGAATTTATTTGGACTATCTCTGACTGGAACCATGAATACGATTCTGAAGTGGGATATTATAAGATGGTTTACGGGATCTACGAGGGAAAAACAAAATTACAAGGAACGGGGTCTTTGGACGGCTCATTTTTCAGCATGTTTAGGTACCACTCGGGTTTGCTGAATGGAAAAGGTCGTTATTATGATCCTGCTACTGGGCAACACAACGGGGCTCCTCTTTCGAGTTTCACCGTCACTCGGGGAGAAAGTTACAGGATAAGAATGATTGCGGCTGGAGAGTTGTATCCTTTTCGGATCTCCGTTGACGGGCATCCAATCACGGTTATAGCCTCAGACGGTTATTACCTGGAACCGAAAACCGTGGAGTCTTTAATAATTAACCCGGGTGAAAGATACGATTTTATCATCAACGCGACCCAACCAGTTGAAAACTACTGGATACGAGGAGAAACTCTGGAAGTCGGGATGAACCATACACTGGAAGCCATTCTCCACTATGAGGGAGCCCCGACTGACATGGATCCGACGAGTCGTCGACAGAACTGTACCAAGATCGAATGTCTGGTGATCAACTGTCCGTTTACATTCTACCCACTCCAAGATAACACTGTCTGCATCTCATTTGACCAACTGAAGGCTGCTGATGATACCGATCCCAGTCCACCAAACACAGTCGGGGAATTTGAGGAGCAGTTCCTAAATTTTGCTTTTCCGGGACAGAAGTGGACTCCGGGGTCAATAAACGGCAAAGCGTATCAACAGCCAGTGGTATCCGCCGTCTCACAATACAACGAGATTGACACGCAATGCTCTGAGCCCGATTGCGGAGAGGATAAAGTCTGTAAATGTACGTTTATTAAAGAGCTTCACCACGGGAAGACCTACCAGCTAGTGTTCTTAAACATGGGCCAGGGCAAAGGCTGGTCCCATCCCATACATTTACACGGTCATTCATTCTATGTGCTCAAAATGGGGTACGCCCGATATAACGAGACAACCGCCAAGCTGATCGGTGATAACCTTGACATTAATTGTCGCGGGAACCCAGATAGAACAAAAAGTTATTGTAACGACGCCACGTGGTCCGATCCCTTTTGGCTTGGGGGCAACGTTCCTGGATTGGAACTTGAACGACCTCCACGCAAAGATACACTTATTGTCCCTACCGGTGGTTACGCCGTCGTTCGAATCAAGGCCGATAACCCAGGAGTGTGGATAATGCACTGTCATATACAGATCCACAATATGGATGGCATGGTTATGCTCTTTAACGAGTCTTTCCCCAATTTGCCAGATGTACCTGAACAGTTCCCCACCTGCGGGAATTACTGGAACACTGAAGCCCAGACTGAGCCAGAACCTCCGACGACAAAACCACCAGCCTCATCACCACCACCGCTCCAGGTACCGGTCCCCCAATGTTCAGGTGAGGATTTAAGTGTGTTCATCCAGATTTGTAAGATTATATCATATGACTATATTGAAAACACAAGATGATACTTGTAAATGATGGAGATTTGACAACAGAGAAATCGTGTTACTAGTAGCATTGTTTCAAGAAATTTGCATTTTATACCATGGATTTCGGTACTGGTCGACTAGGGTTAATCTTGTACAGCGTTTTCGGACAATTTTGATTCATCTTACTCAATGTAGTTTTCAATTCTCGTTCTCCTTGGTGGCCTTTGTTCTACGTTCTGGGAAACATCTTACTCCAGTCTGTACCGAGCTGCAGACAACAACTAACCTAAGCTGTATTCTTGACGCAGGATTATTTGTGGAAGACGGCTGCCTGGCATATGGATGATATCAAAACTATATTATCATTTTTATTATATATAATACATTTGGGGAGTAGTAGTTGCATCCGTAAATCAGGAAACTTAAGTATGGTATACATACCATTCTCACAAATACTCGAAGAATGTTTGATCATCAAACCTAGTTTCATTATTAGTATACCATCTCTTTGCTTTCCCGAGTATGCGTCAGACATTACTTTGAGCTGACAATGACACCTGGGTCAATGACGAATGACAACGCATATTATTCATCCTATGTTTTCCTATAAAATGTGGGAAGTTACAGCAATTGACCGAGATCTCATAGGAGATAACAATATACAACATTAATAGTTATTTCATTTTTGAATTATGTAGGTATATAACGCTATGGTTTGGACTCACCGTTGGCTCATTTTTTTGTTATGTTTTATTTTACAGGTTACTCAACGGAGTTATTCTGGGGCGTAGTCGGATGCCTCGCTGCATTTATCGCCATACTTTTGATCATCCTCATTGTTCATATTTGCCTACATAGAACTGCCGGTGGAAGGAGTAAAGCGTACAGCCCAGAACCCGCTGACGAAGCCAAATACGCCTATCAAAACAACGGAGCAAACCTTTGAATATCACTAAGTTGCACTTATGAACCACTAAAATGGTGTCTTGTTTAAATGTTGCTCGAATCGATACTGGTACGACATGAAAGAAATTGGTCTGATAACATCCAGACAAGCTTGGTGATAAGTATTTAAATTAATGCAAGCCTGATGAGAACCAACGTCGCCAGCTGTTAGACAGTCACCTGGTAGCAGTGATCTTGTCAGGACTGTTAACCCATAATTGCAGGAGTATTTCCTTATGAAACTATGAATATCCAAACCTGTACATCTACTCTCGGAAATGATGGTCCTTTTCACACGGATGGCACGGAATATAAAAGAAAATCCACTTCATGGAAACTAAGTTTGTCCCGTGTAGAACCATATGATTGTCCAATAATCTGCTGTCGATCAATACATTTGTTGAATCGAACAATGCATCGGCATCTCTCATACAGTTCCCCGCTGTCAAATATAAACTGATAGTTGTTAATTATATAGTCATCACAAGTCAAGTGAATTCCAGTTAAAATGTGCCTGTAAGGAATTGGTTGCGTCTGTTCGTTAAAACAACGTGAGATATTGACTACCGGTACAGTATAGTGTTTGCTCAACTCCTGCATCTAGTCAGGGCTGTTAGGGATGTTTTGGTTTACATTCTTTCAAAAGCACCAAATTTGGCCCATATGTCGCCCATGCCATACTATTTCGATTTTTGCCCCCTAGGACCGCCATATTCGGCGAAATTCAATATGGTCGCCGGTCAATCGTAGTTAAATAACCAAAAGGGCTAGAAATATGAATAATAGCACTTTTTAGGGATTTTGGGGGTCGGAGAATCTGATTGTGATCCTATTTCAACGATTTGAGGTCAAGGTCACCCTTTAAAGTCACCCTAAAGGTCATTTTGGGAACAAATTCGCCATTATCAGTGGTGTTGGGGCAAGATATATAAACTGCCTCATTCTATTGATTTCCAGGGTTGAGTAAACCGAATCTGGCCTTATTTTGGCGATTCGGTGCAATATTTCATTTGAGAGTCGCGATAGAGGTCATCCGAACCAGAGGTCAATTGTAGGTATAACACCAAAAGAACCACAAATAATACCATAGAGGTTTGTGGCATTCTCCAATTCTGATCTTATTTTGAAGATTTGAGGTCACCCCATTTTGGGGTCAAAGGTCAAAGATCAACAGTTACCACTAAGAACAATCGAACGCAGATTATTCAGGAATAAATTATATTAAAATACTTCGGAGATGACATCTGCTGACAAAATGCTATAACTATGCCGCTACGCCGCTATGTGTATTTAAATGTTCGAAATACAATACAAAGACCGCTTTAGCAACAATATACCAATGATTATTAATACCTATACCTTCTGGCTTGCGCTCTCAAGAAACTGTGAAGTCGGGTCGCACCCAGTAAGGCTGTGGAAGAGGGGTAGTGCCAAGGACTTGACGGACCTAGATCGGAACAAATGGTATGGACTGGAATGTCACAATATTTTTTTCCAGTACTGAAGTCCACCAACAGTTCCGATAGACCGAGGGTCTCCAAAAACTGGACATGGCTGTCCATCGTGCGAACATAGGCTGTCGTATGACCCTCCTTCGTGGCATGTGCTAGATGCAGGAGGACCCTGGTGTCCGCCTCTGAATGGTTGCACGGTTGAAGTATTGTGAGGTCGCAACGCCTGTTGAAGAACACGGATTCAAAACGGGTACACAGAAGGAGCTTTCCGCTCATGTCAGTCTTGGAGATCTGTGTGCTGATGAATGAAAACGGCTCCTTTTTGCTAAGTTAACGTTTTTTAGGAAGCCGCTGATCCAATCATACCTTGGGATTTAGGGGTTCAGGAAAAAGTATTGTGGCATTACAGTCCAAACCATCTGTTCCGATCTTGGTCCGTCAAAGTCCGTGGCATTACCTCTCTTTCACAGCTTAACGGGGTGCAAGACGACTTCAAAGTTTCTTGGATGTGGCAAAAAGACCGCCTGGGCAGCCTGTACAAGCATATCGGACCCCACCGACACACTAGTGGCTCTCACGCATGATCCTGACACTCTCGAGTCCGTGCATATGGAGCTTATAGAACGCTTCATCGTACTAATGTACAGCAAGGGATGTGGTGCAGCCGGTGTCAATGAGGCCAAGCATCACCTCTTCACTACTGCAACCAGATCGCTGGGAAACATCTCACCTCCCAAGCCGCGCTTTTGCAGCATGTGAAGCGAGCGCTGCTGCAAGCGAGCTTCTACTGGAGTCGCTTCACCCCAGCAGGAAATCCCTGACTTCCGTGAGTGGAGCTGGCACAAAGATTGCACCAGTGCATGGCAACCGCTATGGACCACTCTCAGCGACACTTCTATGGCATATGCCATTCTCGTGAACTGCGGCTGACTCAAGGCATGCACAGGAAGGTGCAAATGCAACTGTGCCGATGTCCGATACACGACCCTCTGCAAATGCGAAGGCGGCTGCGTTAATAACGAGGGCGGTGATGACAAGTATTATTTATTGCTGCCATCATAGAGCGCAAGCCAGAAGGCATAGGTAGTAAAAGTAATCATTGGTATACTGTTGCTTAAGCGGTCTTTGTTTTGTATTTTGAACATTTAAATGCACGTGACGGCATAGTTATAGCATTTTGTCAGCAGATGTCATCTCCGAAGTATTTTAGTAATATTTGTTCCTGAATAATCTTGTTTCGATTGTTTTTAGTACCAACTGTTGATCTTTGACCTTTAATTCTCAATTGAAATTCATCGCATAATCCATTCTCAAGCAGTAATAAAAAAAATCTATTCTCGACACTCGTCAATTTATTGTAAGGATATAGTGAAGTTTCTCGTTACATAAGAAATCGGGGTGGTTTGTGAAATAATCGAATGGCGCATATTTTGAATGCAAACACCTCATAATCAACAAGTAGTGAATGCTGATATTTTGCAGTGATCATCCCAGGACCATATCAATCACCTCACCAGTGCATCACCACAGCCATCAGTCAGATTTCCAGACAGGATTCACGTCAGATTGGCACCGGAAATGACATAATAAAATAGTAAAAACGCTATTTGTCGAAAGTTCTGATCACTATTCATCTACACTTTGTTGACCTACACTACCCTACATTGACGTCATCTGTGACGTCATCAGTAGTAGGGAAAGGGTAGTTCGGTGGGAATGGGTGCATCAATGTAGACTGTGACCTGGGGTGGAAAATGGAATTAAGTGGGCCTTCAGGTGGGATTAGGTGAGAAGAATACGACTGGTGAGAGGGTCACGTTGACCGGTGAAGTCATTGCGCGTAAGTGCAGTCGAGGTTTAGTAGATAATGGGCATTGTGGGTTTTGCATGAAAGTGTTTGAGCGATTTATGGGCCATATTTGATCAAACTGTAGAGTAGACGAAGTTCTCTTGAAATAGAATACGACAGAGGTGACGTACACGTTGACTAGTGATATTACTGCGTATATGCGCAATCGAGGAGTATTAGAGAAGGGGTATTTTTTGGGGAGTGTTTTTGCGATCCATGGGCCATCCTTATTCAATATGTAGCGTGGATGGTGTTGCATTGAAATTTGTTGTGGAGTAGATTAAGAATGTGGTGTTATCCACGTTGATCGGTAACGCCATATGCATATGCGCAATCTAGGTGTGTTAGAGAATGGGCATGGGAGTGTTTGTGCGATTTATGAGCCATCCTTGGGTCAACTGTAGCGTGCATGGAGTCGTATTGAAGCCCAAGTGATGTAGAATAAGATTGGAGTGATGTATACGTTGATCGGTTACGTCAATGTGCGCATAAGTAGTAGAAAAATGTCATGATCAGGTGCACATAGAAGTGACATATGGGCCACACTTGATTGAATTGTAGCGTGCTTTGAGTCTTATTGAGTTCCTCGTTTTGTATAGTCATACTATATACTGACCGTGACGTCAGTTTTACGTCTTAATAAAAGCCTCGATAAAGCCTATTTCGAGTTTAATTGGGTGCGTAGCTGTCTGGGTTGTGTACTGGGCATGGTTTTAAGTCATTGTGAGCATACTTTCTCAGGGAGTAGTAGAGGAAGCATAGTTTCCGATGCGTACGCAGTCGACGGGTGAAAAGTACACCCTTATGCCAGTGATTAGAGCTATGTGGAGGAGGGGGCAGGATAATGTTGTGTACAGTGTCTTGACCGTCGTAGGTCTGGTGATATGTGCAAACGAGTACATGGCTTCGGTCAGTTAATAAAAGTGTCCATCTAAACGTGTCCATCTGTTGAAGTTGCCAGACCGCTCGCGTATAATTGCGCTAGCCGGTGATCTATTTTGGTACGACCGGTTTAAACTGTTTCAAACCACATAAAACCTTCTAAACCCGTTTCAGTGTGTACGCCATGGCTCCATGTGATAGGTGGTGAGCTATTTCTAGCACATGGATGTCGACTGTATTCGCATTTCGGTGGGAATTCCCCTGCGAGCCAGCCATTCAATCCTAGATGCATAAGAAGGATAATCTGCTTCCCATTATATATAATTTGAAGGCTTTCTTCAAAACTGGTTTGTAATTGAGTAAACTATAAGCAAAGCTCGATTTTTGCGCGTCCGGCTATAATTCTACAGGCGAGCAACGCTGCACTGGGCATCATGCTCTGCTGGCTCGTAGCCCGTGGAGATTGACCCCAGCGTCGAGGAACCCATCCGTCCATCTTCTATTCTGTATATAGCTCTACGGTCTGCCGTGTGACATTCAATCGCTTGAGTCATTTACGCCACCTTGAACGTGCACATCATGGGCATCCGCGCATCAATGTGAGGATTGTGGTCTATTTTTCAAAACCCCCGAGTCAATTGTAACGCCACCAGCGCTTCGCCCATAGACAACGTGTGCCACAGATACGTTTGCGGGTAGAATAGTTTCTAGAGGTTAACATCTAGGCAGAGTGACCAACGAAACCCTCGAATGAGGAGCTGTTCCACGACTAAACCGCCGTCTGAGATGCATCCGCCACTCCCCCAACGCGTGATGGAGGAAGATGATATGACTATTTCAATAACGGGACTCGAAAGATAATATATTGGGTGATGTACTGGTTGACGTGAAGGGCCACGTGCCTTTCGTGGATGATCCCACTGCAGTCGCATAATAGAGCTAAATTGGGCTTACGTATGGCCCACTTAGTATCCTTTCACAGCCCAGGTCACAGCCCACATCGACGTACTCCTTCCCACCCGAACTGATCTTTATCTTCTACTGATGATCTCACCGATGACGTCGTGACTTCTAGTTGTCATGGAATAACGGCATGACCCAACGTCATAAATCCCAGATCCACTCAAAAATCCAGGGTCAACGGTAACTTATGGGCAGCCCCATTCCGTCATCCCACGAATACGATCAGATTTGCGGTTACATTCATAATTACGTGGAATCAAATTTGGTTCTCTGTCTGATTCACAGGTGGACAGAAACGAAGAACGATAATCTAATGAAGAGCACAATACAAGCCACCAACTGTTCAAGCACCAAATTAGTAATCTTTTATAAC
The DNA here is from genome assembly GCA_036873755.1 of Hanleya hanleyi. Taxonomy (NCBI): domain Eukaryota; kingdom Metazoa; phylum Mollusca; class Polyplacophora; order Lepidopleurida; family Hanleyidae; genus Hanleya; species Hanleya hanleyi. The sequence continues at coordinate 131,899 of JAVTVY010038742.1, forward strand.
GAATTACTAATCGGCTATAACGAATTATGGAATAGTACTTAGTAGTAATATAAGCTGAAATTGAGTCGCATTGACCTTTGACCTCTGAGTGCACTCTATCCCATGATGCATCACTTCCGGTTTCGGTCACGTGACCAGAAGTGACCTTTGGCCCCTGCGCATGCGCAAAATACCGGATATTAATAATGGTGCGCAGGGGTCACTTGCGGTCACGTGACCGGAACCGGAAGTGATACATCATGGGATAGAGTGCACTCAGAGATCAAAGGTCAATGCGACCAATTTCACCTTACGGGGAATCGGAATCTAAAATACCGGATATTTGATAATGGTGCGCAGGGGTCAAAGCTCATTTCCGGTCAGGTGACCGGAACCGGAAGTCATGGGATAGAGTGCACTCAGAGGTTAAAGGTCAATGCGAACCAATTTCACCTTATGGGGAATCGGTTCTTTTTCGTGTTTCCGCTTTTTGTAGGTTCAAACCCAATCCTAATTTTACATGCACCCACCGCTGACTTGATTGCCCTGGAGGAGCGCTTCACTTTGACACCTCCCACGACCCAATCGGAGCACTACGGGCCCACCTCGAGCCCAAAACGTCCATTTCCATGCCCCTTTGTCTACTGCGCATGCGCAAAATGACACAGTTCCACATCACACCCATCCTGTCGGATACTCTCTCACGAGTGCTTCACGATGACACCTCACTCGACTCAATCGGAACACTAGGGCCGCATCTAGACCCCAAAACGTCAACCTCGATTTGCCTGTCTAATGCGAATGCACACAGCGACTTAAAAAAATCACCGCTGGGCTTCGAGACCCCTCCCATCGTGTTCTACGTGGTGAGACGAAGAAAACAAGATGCCACACCCCAAGTAAAATCCACAAGAAAAAAATGACCACCCCGATCCCATACATGCATTCCCGTGTAGATTAACATGCAAATGTTCCAATCAGGGGAGATCACCCAGAATTCGGCCCACAGAGGTTTCGCCTAGTCAGAGTTGTCTTCCTTTCCTCCAGATGGCAGCACGACCGATTCCAAAAGGGGATTTTCCACAGCAAGCGCCGCCATTTTGTTTATTTTCTGCGGAGATATACTGGACACGACACGCACGATCCTGTGGTCGCACTGATCATAGACTCGTCATAATAACATCGTACAACACCTATAGGTTATCTTTATTACAATAAGTCTTACCCCCTGGATTAATGTATTTTTTTTTCGTGCCAATACGGTTTCCCTTCTCTCGCTGTATGGCTACGTGGAGAATCTGAGGGTCCCCACTTGCCATTTATGCTGGGCATAGTGCTGGCGGTATTGTCGGGGACCCTGTTTGAGAATGACGTGCGACGACCCCTTTTGAAAAAGCTTCTTCGATCGTATTGACCTTAGGAATTTGCATATGACCTTTGTGACGTAGACAAAATCGATTCACGGAGAATGACGTGCGATGCATATCGCTAAGAACCGATTCGAAATTTAAATGCCGGATATTAATAATGGTGCGCAGGGGTTATAGGTCATTTCCGGTCACGTGACGGGAACGGGAAGTGATGCACTCAGAGGTCAAAGGTCAATGCGACGCAATTTCAGCTTATATTACTACTTGAGGCCAAATGTAACCAATCAATTCCCAGAAAACAATGCAAGAGCACTGCAGTGAAATGGAGAGCCAATGAAATCAGTCCACGGACAAAGTAGATGTTTTGGTCTAGGTTAAGAGCGGGCATTCAAGCACAAACTTTTGACGAGGAAGGAAGAGGGCAAGGTACAAGAGCAACAGGTGGAGTGAAAAAACTATAGAGTTCGAGGTGCGGTAAAGGCCAGGAAGACGATGAGTGGAGAAAAGGAGTGTAAGCTGACGATATCGTCGAGGGCCATGTTTGATGACGTGCATTCCAGGGGAATATATACAGTCGTTTTCAGGTACAGATAACTCATGTTGCATTTTCCCGGACATGTCAATTAACATTGAAGTAAGTGAAGGACATATACAGTCGTATTCAGGGGCAGATAACTCTTGCAGGGCCTCAACGAAAGGGCACGTAGACGCCTCTTGACTCTTTGAAACAGGCCCCGATCCGCCGGGAAGCGATATTAGCTCCTCTAGACCTGGTTGATAGGGGTTTTCCCTATCTTAGGGGTAAAGTCCGTGTTTCGCTTTTTATACGTTTAACCCCAATCCCAATTCTACATACACCCACTAACCCACCCTGCCTCTCTCGGAAGGCCCCAATACGCTGGGAAGCGATATTAGCTCCTCTAGACCTGCCAGGTGTTTTCTCTATTCTAGTGGTAAAGTCCGTGTTCCGCTTTCATACGTTCAACCCCAATCATAATTTTACATATACCCACTTACTCACCCTGCCTCTCTCGGCAGGCCCCGATCCACCGGGAAGCGATATTAGATCTGGTTGATAGGTGTTTTCTCTATTTGCGTGTTCCCTTTTTTATAGATTCCACCCCAATCCTAAATTTACATACACCCACTAACTCACCCCGCCTCTCTCGGCAGGCCCCGATCTGCTGAGAAGCGATATTAGCCCCTCTAGACCTGGTTGACCTATTTTAGGGGTAAAGTCCGTGTTTTCGCTTTTTATACGTTCAAGCCCAATCCCAATTTTACATGCACCCACCACTGACTTGATCGCCCTGGAGGAGCGCTTCACTTTGACACCGCCCACGACCCAATCGGACAAATGGGGGCCCTTCTCGACCCCAGAACGTCCATTCCCATGCCCCTTTGTCTACTGTGTATGCGCAGAATAAAGTCACTTCCACGTCGCACCCATCCAGTCGGATGCTTCCTCACGAGTGCTTCACGATGACGCCTCACTCGACTCAATCGGGTCAATAACCCCGCCCCCCCCCCCCCGACCCCAAATCGTCCACCTCGATCTGGCTGCCCAATGCGCATGCGCACAGTGACTTTTTCAAAAGAATTTACCGCTTGGCTTCGAGACCCCTCCCACCGTGTTCTATGTGGTGAGACGAAGAAAACAAGATACCACCCCATAGAAAAAGCCTCAAGAAAAAAAAACTACCCCTATCCCATACATGCATTCCCGTATAGATTAACATGTAAATGTTCGAATCAGGGGCCCGCAGAGGTTTCACCTAGTCCGAGTTGTCTTCCTTGCTTCCAGATGGCAGCACGATCGATGCCAACATGAGATTTCCCACAGCAAGCGCCACCATTTTGTTTGTTTATTTTCTGCGGAGATATACTGGACACGATACGCTCGACGCTGTGATCGCACTGATCATAGACTTGTCATAATAACATCGTACAACGCCTATAAGTCTTACTTCCCATGGATTTATGCATTTTTTTCGTGTCAATAATCTGCGCATACGCAGTCGGAAATAGCAGAAAAGGGGCGCTTGGGTAGAAGTTGTGGGGTAGTTGTGGTAAATCTTTTGTGGAGTAAGGTATAGGGTGTGAATATATAATCAATTCGGCTGACGCTGTAGCGTACGATGGGAAGGAGGGGGCCCGGGGCCGGCGGGGGAGGGGGGTTGGGGTTGATAATCGGGGCCGTTGGTCGAATTTCACTAATAAAATCATACGCACGCATTAGGAGGGCCTTTGGTGGATGTTTTGGGGTTTAAGCTAGCCATCCTTGGCCGTGCATGGTATCATGTTGAAACGCTCGTGGTGTATATTTTGTCTGGTGACGTGAATTTGCGTATGCGCAGTTCGGGCAGTAGCATCGTAGGTGTGCGTTTTCGGCTAGTTGTGAGCAAATTTGATCGAAATGGATCATATCTGATTTCGTGTTGCAGATCTAATCGGGTAGAGTCAGACTGAGGGCGATATGCGCATTCGTACTCGGGGAGCGTTAAAGAAAATTCAGTTTCGGTGGTACGCATGTGCACTCGGCGCGTAGTGGAGAAATGGGCATTTCCGCCCCTCCCCAGGCTGTTGTACACCCCAAATCGCCCAGGCCAGATAGGGTTAATGAGGCGAAATAGGTGGGAATTTCGTTCATTGAAGGCATTACGGGCATGGGCCATGATCCAAAAGATAACTTCAGCAAAATCCCTGTCACTCTCGGTATATATTTTTTCTCGACGGGAGAGTGGCATTTTTACCACTAGATATTCTTCCAAACAACACTCGCTAAACAAGAGCGGAGAACAATAGATCAGCTGTTCCATCTGCTGTCAACGACCCGCGCAACTGGGGTACAGATCGCTATGCTTTTACATTGTTTGGCATTCGTTTTTCTTTATGAATTGATTTCTGTAGTTCAAAGAATTCTGAAACTTCAGTATGTTTTGTGAATCATCCATCCTCCGATGATATCTGAAAATCAGCCACCGAGAATACATATTTTTGTATTTATGGCAATTTATCTGTATTTTCTAATGTTAATCTTATGGGAGCCGTCGATCCTCCAGTTACGAGCGGGAACAGCCAGCTGTGACGCAGGGCTGTCTATGACAATGGATCCCCAATATTTGAGGATATATAAGGTCGATTTCCAAGTCAGCTTATTGATGGTGCAGGGGAACCAAATGGGTGAGAAAGTTATTTTACTCGGCTCCCAGACAAGAGGTCTGTCACAAAGGTCAAGGTGATGGACCAATTGATTTACCTGGGAATGACTGGTCAAGGTGAATTTACGGTCGTAAGTCTAGCCTGTCCGGCTACTGGACTTTCGTTTAACTCACGAACTAATTATTCTACGGTCATGTAGTTCATATTGCATAACGTTAATTTTATTATGAAAGGAATGAAATCCGTCCCCATGTCGGGACCAATTTCCGAATGATTTGAGGAGAATCGCATCAGTTTCGGAACATCATCACATCAACTTGAAATTTACATATTCATTGGAATACTTCGATCTCTCATGAAATTTGAATTCGAATTTTAAACTTCAAAGTAAAATTTTAAATTCGAATTGATATTGAAATTTGAAATTTTAAAGTGGAAAATTTGAAGTTGATGTTTTACATTAGAATTTCAAGTTGAACTTTGAAACTTCAATTTGAACTTCAATTTAAAATTTCAATATAAAATTCCAATATAAAATTCAATTTAAACTATTATTCAAACAATTTGTATGAGAAATATGTCAGCCAGGGAGGCTGGAAAAATATTAACAATTGGCCTGAAATGCTCATTTCATTTTATGGAGATGTAGTTGGGTGTGGGCTGGGGTAGTAGGGGTTCGTGCAAACCCTTGAATCCTACACCTATTCACCTAGCAATGCCAAATGTGAAAGGTACATTTAACGATAGACATTCCTAGGAATTAAAATTATCCTTATATTTTTTATACCGACTTTCTTGCACGAAATAGAGCACCAGACAACTTTTGGCTCATCCAACCTTAATATCAAACATGCATTTGTATTCAGTTCCATGGCAACAGATGTAAGAGGCTCACCCGTAATAATACTGCCATTTTGTGACTTGTAAACACTTTGGCCTACATTCCTTCATTCACAATTCGGTTACGACAATGAGAGGTATTGCAAACGTACTCTCGAAGCAAAGTGGGTCAAGGTGCGGGGAGCAGCACGCCTGATAGTTCAGCCGAGCAAAAGTCATCAAGTCTCCGTTTGACAAGAAATCCCCTTGGAAACAAAAAAAGACGAAGTGAGTAGAATGGTCATATATAATCAAATTGTATAAATCATCAAATTCAGTAAGTTATGTAAGTAAGTAAGCTTTCTTCAGGAGTGTTTTTATCCATATTACCTGTAACATGGCAAATGCATGCTGAATGGTTACTGAGTAGACGGTTTACTCGAACAAATCCAGCTTGACGTCATGCTGGCGTTACATGTAGAACGAACTATTGACTACCACTAACAATATTAAAGTTTCGGTATGTTACACAATGTTAAGGACTTTTCCAGATAGCCGCATTAGTCGGCTGGTAAATGTCGATCTGAAGTGCAATTCCCCATACACCGGTCAAAAAGCAAAAAAATATTTGAAGAAAACTTCATCCACATACCAGAGAGTTAAGATCAATGGGCAATTTCCATAAATAACAATTGCAAAACTTACTTAGCTTCCGAAATATCTTGAACGAAACTTTAAATATAAAGTTTTCTTCAAAATATATGCTTCCTGGTCTAACACATTTTAATCTATACTGGTGCATGTACATATATAACTCATCATAGAGACAAGATCCATGCACACATTTCTCCGGTCTAAAACCAGTAACACAGGAATTGGGGGAATGGATCATTGTTATTCCAAACACATTATAAATGCAGCCTGCTCAATCCTGTGTTGTTGTTTTTCATGCAGAGTTTAAGAGCTTCTTATGTAAACACTTGGATTTTATTGCAGGACTCTTGGTTTTGGATCTATGGGGGTGACTTTTCCATAATTGGTCTGTCATTGTGATGTGGGGAGCAAAATGGTTTATCCGGACTTTATAGTACATGTACCAATTCTATGGGGATATTTGCAAGAAGGAAGAACTGACGCTCCTATCTTATTCAAACAACTGCTGAAGATAATACTTCTGAAGCAATGCCTGGAAATGTCATATTGTATGATTTGCTGATGTGGTTCACTCAGATCTGTTTTCACACTGTAAAAAGTTGCAATATTTTGTAGTCAGAAAAAAATCAACTACACATAGATGTAGACTTTTTCCAAGCAAAACTGGTGAATATCAATGAAATCTTCAATTTTGTTACAACAACATGCCACACTCACGGACCCTTACAATGTCCGACGAGTCTGAGGTGGATTTTCTGTCCTCGAGAGGCCATGCTACCAGCATTCGAAATAGGACTGACTCTGGTCTTCAAACAACAGTTCTTCAAAACGTGCGACCTCTACTGTCACAACAGCTCCCACCTTCAGCCAAACAACATGGGTTCTCATCTTCCCAGCCTGCACCACTACCGATTTCTCAACTTGGGTCACCACCAGAATCTCTGTGTGCGGCATCATCTTCCCAGCCAACTCCACAACTAACTCCTTGTCATACAGACCCAATGGTCTTACCCTAGACTTTTTGATCGACCACCTGTGAAGTACTCTGCCATCCCTACTGACCAAACTTTACCTTATGGTAAGTCATTGAACCAACTTGATTGCCACCTGAGAATGCTGCCAGTCATGGAACAGGCATGATGTACAATAAATAAATAAAATAAGTTAAATCCAATGCCCTCCTAATGTTATTATTATTATTTATGACTAATTTTCTGTCTTTTTATTATGTTGGAGCAAAACTCCAGCCTCTTGTGTTTATCTGCGGATCGCCGGTCGAGGAGCACCTGTGTCTATCCTATCTGATGCAGTCTCTTGCCAAACGTCTTATATCAATACAAATCTCATTACTCTTTCATTATTCCCTATTTTTCTATGTATTTGATGTTATCTTTGGCAACTCCAAGCCCTGCAAAACTGTACATTTTATCGTATATGTATTCAAGAATGCTACAAGTATCATGTTTCAATTCAAGTGCAGATTATCGTGCAATGGTCAAATCGTCTATCTTAATAGCCGATGGTGTCGAGTCCGATTGATATTTTTGTTCAACAATGAAAACATATTTGACAATGGTTAATGATCTTGCAAATTACAGAATATCAATCGGACTCTATAACTCACGGAGATACAGGCCCCGTGGTGCCATTCCAAGTTTCCAAAACATCAACTTGTTAAATTTTAACTACTTGGACTGCCTCGTAACAAATGTCAGATGTTCTGTAGTATGTTTCGCCCTCTATGTTCTTCAATCCAAATACCCTAATGTTAACATATTTATAATTCTCGTACTACTATTAATCGTCTGTGGTGACATCGAAACCAACCCAGGGCCCGAAAATGGAAACAACAAATACAGCCTCTCAATTCTTCACTTAAATATTCGTAGCATCCGTAATAAGCTTGACTTTGTGGACTCTTTGTCAGAGGAATTTGATATAATGTGCTTCACCGAAACAAATCTTGATAACTCCATTACCAACGATGATCTACGTATAGAAGGTTTCGGCGAACCATTCCGTCAAGACAGGAATCCAAATCTTTTATCTCCCTGGGGAGGAATCTTGGTATACACATCAACGCGCCTCAAGTGTACTCGGATACTAGATCTTGAAATAAAACATTTTGAAACAATGTGGCTCAAAATTAGACTATCAAACAACGTCATCCTCTTAAATATCTCTTACATAGTTCCTAAAAGCCCCGAATCTATATACCTAGCCTTCGAAGACATGATCGAAAATGCAGTGGACACTAACGTAAATCTGGTGTTACTGGGCGATCTCAATGATGACCTCTTACATGACAACTCTCGATTTTTGTTTGACATCTCGCAACGATGTAGCATCCATAATATAATATCGGAACCCACTCGAGTTACAGAACGCTCAGCAACTTTGCTGGACCCAATTTTTATTACCAATACTCTTAATATACATGATTGTGGTGTTTTTAATGTCGACCGAAAGATTAGTGATCATGATGCCACATATGTAGATCTGTCAATTAGCTCCAATTTACGACACGCATACAAGAGACAAATCTGGATATATAACGGCAGTGACTACGATAGGTTCAATATGCTATTGAACGACATCGACTGGAATCGTTTTTTCATGGCTTGCCCAGACGTAAACGAAGCATGTGATAATTTCACTGCGAAATTTTATGAAATAGCTAAACAGTGTATCCCAAACAAAACCGTTACGATAAGACCAAACGATAAACCGTGGTTCGATTCTGAGCTACGGAAGGAAATCCGTAAACGGGATAATAAAGAAAAAGGCTAAGAAGAGCATGAAAATTTCTGACTGGAACAGATACAAAACAATTAGAAATAAAGTTAACAATATGAAAAAACATGCCCAAGAAACCTACCATAACAATATAGAAACTGAATTAGACTCAAATAAATCTACTAACCCAAAATTTTATTGGAAAAAACTCAACCAAATTATGAATAGATCAGAAAATAGAGAAATCCCACCGTTAGTGAATATAGATGCTGACGGGAACGAACAAATTGTGGAAGATTGTATGGAGAAGGCCAACTTACTGAATGATTATTTTGCCTCTGTGTCCACTATTGATGACAATGGAGTACAGTTACCCCCCTTTAAATACAAATGTGATGGTAGAATTACAGATATCAGCATAACCGAAGAGGAAATTTTTCATATAATCCAAAACCTTGAAACTAACAAAGCTGTTGGGAATGATTTTATTAGTCATAAAATGCTTAAAGGCGTGTCACGATCAGTATGTAAACCACTTAAAATTTTATTTAATATGTCTTTATCGACCGGCAAATTCCCCAATCAATGGAAAGTCTCTAATATTATACCAGTCTTTAAAAAAGATGATAAACATTTGCCTTCTAACTACCGTCCTATTTCCCTGCTAAGCTGTGTGGCAAAAATAATGGAACGCGTAATATTTAAACATGTGTATAACCACTTGCATTCTAATAACGCTTTTTATAAGTACCAATCAGGTTTTCTTCCCGGTCATTCAACTGTACTACAGTTAATCGATTTTTATCACAATCTATGTAAAACTCTTGATGATGGGGAAATTGCTTGTGTTGTATTTTGTGACATTTCCAAAGCGTTTGACAGTGTCTGGCACAAAGGCCTTCTTTTCAAATTAAAACAGTATGGAATAGAAGACGATCTATTAACATGGTTTGAAGACTATCTGAGTGACAGATGCCACTGTGTGCAAACCGGAGTAGCCTATTCGCAAATGAGATCCGGTAACGCCGGCGTTCCACAAGGATCAGTTCTGGGACCTCTTCTTTTTTTAATCTATATCGATGATATCGTTGAAAATCTTATTACTATCGCTCGCCTATTTGCGGACGATACTTGCCTGATGTATTCGCCCCCTAACATACTTGAAATTCAAGTAATAATGAACCATGATCTGCGTAAACTACAAGACTGGTCCAAACAATGGCTATTAAATTTCAATGCTTTAAAAACAGTCATGTTACTAATCAGCAATAGAAACCTAATTAATCTGCCTGAAATCTATTTAGATAACACTCTTCTCTAGATATCCAATAATCACCGTCATTTAGGTTTGGTATTCCAAAATGATTGTAAATGGCACAGTCATATCCATAATATATGTTCAATTGTATCTAAAAGAATTGGAATCCTGCGCAAATTTAAATTCAAACTTAAAAGGAAAACGCTGAACCAAATCTACATCAGCTTTATCAGACCAACCTTTGAATATGCTTCTGTAGTTTGGGACAACTGCACCAAAGAACAATCCGAAACTATTGAAAAACTACAATTGACTGCAGCACGTATTGTTACTGGCCTGCCCGCTTACGCTCCAAGAGAGTCTCTTTATTTTGAAACAGGATGGGAAACGTTGAAAGCTAGGAGGGAAAATTTAAAACTATCAACCATGTACAAAATCCACAATGGTGAAGTACCGCAATACCTAGCAAATCTAGTCACTCCTCTTGTTGGTGAAGTAACACCTTACCGACTTAGAATGATAATAACTACACTATCCCAAAAACACGTTTAACACTATTTAAAAATTCATTTATACCTTCCGTCATTGATCACTGGAATAACCTTTCGCATGACAGTAGAAACTCGAGCTCATATAATTTGTTCAAGTCTAAAATCTCGTCCAAAAAACCACCCCCTGTGTACTACTCTGTTGGATACAGGCAAATGAATATATGTCAAACGAAATTACGACACGGCTGTAGCCAGCTTAATGGAGATTTATATCACATAAAACTTCACGAAACCGGACATTGCGCATGTGGGGAACCAACAGAGGATGCCGAACATTATTTATTATTTTGTCCGCGTTACGAAAATATAAGAAAGGAATTACTTGATAACATACCGCCAAATACAAATGTCCATCAATTGTTGTGGGGCAGTCCATCTCTCTCGCTAACTAACAATATACAAGTATTCAATGCTGTCCAAAAATTTATCAAAGATAGTCAGCGATTCAGCTAGATGTTTCTTTCAATGAAGTGGACCTGAGTGCCTCTTATTTTCCTTAAAATCAAGACGCCAATCCTTGCACGTGTAGCCTTCACATTTGTCTATCATTGCCTGTAAGAATGTATATGTTCAAATAGTGATCTGTGACTTTTTTAACAAATTTGTTAGATCTGCACTTGGAGATATGCACAAGTTAACGAGACTGTAACGTTGTATAAGTTTATATATTGTTGTTTGATTTTCTTCACAAAATTTGTTTTACCTATATTTGGAGAGGGGAAACTAAGTTGGAAGAACTTGTCCCCAATCCAATTGTTTTGAAGACAATAAAATAAGTTTAAAACAAAACGTATCATATTCTTTAGACAGAATGAGCAATATTGAGTGGTCCCCCTTAGATAAATGTGTTATTCATTTCTACTATTCTCTCTTCATATTTTCATCATGTCAGTTAGGTCAGTTTGATTTTCTCAGCCTTTGACTGATGGTCGGTTAGCCCCCTTGGTTCAGCGAAAGAATGTCATTCCCAAGTCCATTATCATTTGAAGTTTTAAATGTGAAATATTCTGGATCAATATTTCTATCCCGTTTTGCCTCGCTAAAGACCGGCTACAGTAGTTCCCCTTGGGTAGACGGAATGAGCCTCTATTGAGTAGTCTCCCTTAGGAAAATGGGTTGTCATTTCAAATTTTCTCTCTTCATATTTTCATCATGTCAGATAGGTCAGTTTGATTTTCTCAGCCTTTCACTGATGGTCGGTTATCCCCCTTGGTTCAATGACGTCATAGCATTCCATATAGTCTCCCTATCCTAGCTTTTCACTGATGGCCGGTTATCTCCCTTGATTGAATGATGTAGTCGTCCCCCTTGGGTAGGTAAAATATAATTTCTCCAACATTCACTCTTGAATTTTTAGTCATGTCAGATACGCCAGTTTGATATTTCACTAACAACAGCAACACATATTCTATAGACAGAATGAGCAACGTTGAGTAATCTCCCTTAGATAAATGTGTTAGTCATTTCTACTACTCTCTCTTCATATTTTCATCATGTCAGATATGTCAGTTTGATTTTCTCAGCCTTTGACTGATGGTCGGTTATCCCCCTTGGTTCAGCAAAGTTTTGATAACAACAGTGTGTAGACACCGTGAGTGCATGAACATAAAATGGCACCAGAATATCGGCACATGGTCATACAGGAGAATGGCTACAATGTTCCAACTGCTCAAATCATCCCTATTCACCGCAGTTTACGGTAGCATTTTTATTAGTAGGACATCTTTTGTGGTTTTGGCTGTTCCATGTTCTGTACTATAACTCCTTTCCCTTCACCAGGCACAGTATATGTACTTCAATCCACCGTTCTCATTATTGCCATTAGTCTTGTCCTACTTGCAGCCTCCTCTGCTAATTTCTGGGTAGCCCAATTTCCTTTATCCCTATGCTACGTACAAAAAAGATCCATGTTTTAAAAAAAATAATAAATAGTGAAATTGTCTGTAACTTTTTGGGCTGCTGATGGGGAAATATGTAAGTAGGGAAATGCAACAAAATATTTGACCAGTATATCACCTTACATGTTCCATATCACTCGCTCGGTGCAATTACAATTATGAAACATGAATTGCAGGCAAGCACCTAAAAGGTGCGTGGACCCCTCAGTCTGTTTTTTTTTAGTCAAGTAGGATCAGGGCTACGTCTAGAGCCAATTTAGTTTCGGAAAACATATGGGCGCCCAAAACTCAAATGAAACAAAAAACGAAAGTGTTGTTGTTCAATTTGAAAGGATTTCTGAAGGAAATACTCCTAGAAAAAGCTTCTGGGAGCCTCAATATCGATCCCATTGCATAGCTGGGTATTGAATTTCATGTTAATAAACCTGTTTTGTGATTGATCTTTGTGCCAAAATTCACTTTAAAAATTTTGACCCTCAATAATGAATTAGGAAAGGGAACTGGGAGTTTGGGATCAGAACTTGCAAAAAATCCCTGGATACCGTATATAATAGACTTCGGTTTCACGTGAGTGGTGTGCTGGGATTACAGCATGCAAGAAAGTGTAGCTCTATCAGTGGCAATTTATGCATTGCACAAGTGTGATAACAAGTAAACACACTAATTGACACAGTCCACCCTTATCATTATTTGGGGGGGAGGGGCATAAGCTCCAGGTATGCAAACTGGTTCAAAATTGCCCAGAGTCAGGCTAAAAATGGGCTCTCCTAATCACTCGTTTTAAATAATTTCCAAGGTACAGTAACATGTTTGGTGACAAAAATTGAAGCATTATGTTGTACCAGTTAAATGCGTGGGCAAAAGTTTTAGGATAAATCATATGATGAAGGATAGAATGATTTAATAGCAAAATTAAAGAAAAATGTTGTCCTTCATTCAATGCGAATCTTGAATGGACCAGACTTTCTTGTATCAGAGAACCTTCAAAATTCACACTGAAACATGCAACCAAGGGTTCCCGATGGGCATAGATAACAGTACAAAAGCTAAGCCATCAACAAACAATAATTAAAAAAAAATAAAAAATCATTACATCATCACAGCCATCTGAAAATCTAATCAATTCATCAGTCAACATTCAGGAAGCTCAGCGCTCAGTGAACTTTGAATTTTGCACCCAATTCACCCTTTTTTGGGGCAATTTCATACTTTAGGGACCTATGCGGTCTACTTTGGAATGTAGAATAACATATATTTGGCCTTTTTGCCAGTCCAAATGGTTATGGACTGAGATCCAGCCTGGACAAATATAAATATCCCATTCACTTAGGTTTGATGAACAACGGGGCCATAACTCTTGAAAATATAACCGAAAGCAGAGAAACTTCACGCTGCACAACTGTGGGGCATTAACCACATATCATGCAAATTTCATAATTGTCCATGCAATATTAACCAAGATCCAGCCCGGACAAGTCCCAATTCACTGAGATTTCAGGAACAAAGGGCCATAGCTATTGAAAATATAAGCAAAATGCAGCGAAACTCTATGCTGCACAACTATGGGGCACTGACCACATATCAGGCAAATTTCATACTTGTCCATACAATATTAACCAAGATCCAGCCCGGACAAGTCCCATTCACGGAGATTTCAGAAAAAGGGCCATAACTCCTGAAAATATGACCGAAACTCTACGCTGCACAACTACAATGTACAAGACACTGGCCATATTCCATGCAAGTTTCAATCCTGTCCATCAAATATTAACCGAGATATTGCGCGGACAAGAAATTCGGACGGACAGATGGACAGACAGACGGACGGACAGACAGACGGACGGACGGACAGACAGACAAACAAAGCGATCGCAATATGCCCCCCTCTAATTAGACGGGGGCAGGGGCATAATAAACACAATATCATCTGAAATGGAAAGACCTAAATATACAGCTATACAGTGTGAGTTTCAGTTCTGTTTTATTTGTAAACGCAGTTTCTATTTCATGGAACTGCCAATTTAAACATGTACTTCCATTATGGTAATCCCTCCAGTAATTCAATCCCCCTATCAATATTCAATCACCTCCAATTTTGGGGTACAAAATTCAATTGGTGGTTCTAATACATTTGATCACTCTCTAAAATCATTGAAATATAGCAAATAGATAATGGATTATCTGCATGATTTTGGACCATTATCAACTTTGTTCTAATAAATCTGATCACCCCCAAATTTTATGGTGGGAAATTGAACTTCCTGTGATTGAATTATTAGAGGGATTACCGTGATCGTACCGTTATCTTTTGTGAATTAGGATTGACATGGTTCTCATTACTAACGAGGCTAAACGGTCTGTCTACTAGTTGCACATTTCAGCCACCTACTTCTCCGTCTCACCTGCTGCTGGAATACATGTACTTAATGAGAACCAATTATAAATACTATTGAAATCGATGATTATACATGTACTTTGCTTAATTGGAACACTTTTTTCTTCTTCAGATTTTGCCTTTGCCTTGTGTTTGCTACATCTGTTTTATTTCATAAAGTTAATATATGTAAACATGTCTGTACATGTATATGCAACAAATAAGCTATTTTTAACTGCGGCACACGGGTCTACAAGAGGCTCGTGTTGTTCTTCTTCTTGTGACTTTTTGAAATACGCATGCGCTAAGAGAGTGTGATCTCTGCCACACTTTTCTTTTCAACCTCCGATCTCACATGACAACCCTGCTTTCAGGCACGTTTGAATTCATTTGCAACTATATTCGGTGGAATGAATTACTGCTTCGTTGATTTCCGTTCGGACTTCAATGCTCTTACATCGAGACATAGGAAACTTCAGTCGCTTAAAAGCTGTCTTTCGACACATCAGTCATTTTCTTCAGATATTACCATTTTCATTGAACAGTATATACATGTATATACACTTTAAGATCCTTGAATTGCTTATATACCAAGGAAGATGAGCCGCAACCTTGTCAGTGGTTCAGCTAATTTACATACAGTCATAGGCGACTGTCTTAGTAAGTAGAAAAATAAGTTCACTACTTCTAGTAATCATTTTATCTACCCAATCTAGATAATTCACAAACTGGTAAAGAAGTTAGTATACACAACTTAGTAACGCATTGTCATTATGATTAACATTGAATAATACTTGATATCAAATTATAGATCATGCATCATAAAAACAAATGCAACAATTACGTTTCAGAAGTAAGGAAACAACTCACCAACTTTCGCCGAATAAATTTAACTTATAGAAATGACAATTTGGTATGATGTTTAACTTTACCCCAAGCAATTCGCATACGTATATGGAAATATGTTTTGAAAGAAAGAATAACTTAACCCTCTGTGGGAATCGAAACAATGACCCTCCAATCCCTGTCTTGGCTATACTGACTCACTGATAATTCTCAAAACTGACTTTATGCGTAAATGATTTTATAATACAGAAATGACTATT
The DNA here is from genome assembly GCA_036873755.1 of Hanleya hanleyi. Lineage (NCBI taxonomy): Eukaryota > Metazoa > Mollusca > Polyplacophora > Lepidopleurida > Hanleyidae > Hanleya > Hanleya hanleyi. The sequence continues at coordinate 147,806 of JAVTVY010038742.1, forward strand.
TAGTAGGCCTACCGATATTTAATGAGTCGGACAACCCTATGCGCGAACAGCACATCATAGTTGTGCAGTTATATTGTGCACTTTCGGTTACAAGCATGAAATTTGGCATATAGCTATTTTGAATGATCCTCTTTCGGAACACAGTCTCTCTATCCTCATTCTCGTAAGCCAGGGCCTTGCTTCGCTGGTATTGATGTTCCCGTCCTCCTCGGCACTCAGAATCTTTTAGATTAGCGTTAATCACTCCCGTTAAGTCAATACTTATGTGTATCAGCAGACAATGGGCAGAAACATATTGCATTTGACATCATTCTCTCAAGTCAGAGCCCATTTCTGCTAGAATTTACTGGTTCTACACTTCACAATTTACGTTACTTTGTCAATCAGTTTTACGAATGGAATTACATCATAAATTAGCAGATACTGACCATAAAAGCGATCTATTTGACCTCGTTGTCAGAAGCTAGGGCCTTGATTTCCTTGAGGGGTTTTTTAGTTTGATTTTGATACTAGATACCTTTCATATTGACTTGGCAGTCATTTTCGCGAATGCAATAATTTGATGTACCAAAAGATAATGAGAATTCGACATCATTCTCTTACACACAGACCTTGTTTAGTGAACTAGCCCTGAAATTTCGCGCTTAATTCGGAATGACTTAATGACAAACATATTTGCGAATTGATTATAGGGAGATATCCATAGATACTGACAAGAAATGTTTCTTATTTGTAGAATTTGATTTTTTAAAACAGAAATTAATAAAATTAGCAACCTTTGAAAGGCTTGGCCGAACATGTCGGATGAGATGATATCTCCTAAGGATGAAATAGTTTTAAAATCATTTGTATAGAAGGAGCAAACCATGTCTTGGTATTGACTTGCTGCATGGAAAAGAGTGTCAAGGTATTTAGTTTGCAGCTGATAACACACATAAATGCAGAAACTTAATTAATTATTCTAATCGAATATCAAGACTGTCACAGGCCTCAATTTGAATAGTGAAAAGTGTCAGTATGCCTCTTGGACAGTTCGATAAAGCCTTCAACCCCATTCCATAGTTTCACAGATCAAAGTGATAGACCTGATAATACATTCATTGAAAGTTAACTTTGAAGGAAATATAAATTTTCCATTTTGCTCGGCAAAGTAAGCGAGAAGGGAGACTGAAGAGCGTAGATTTTTTGCATTTCCAAATATTCAAAAGCATTTTTGATTTGCAAAAATCAACGGTTGAACCGAATGTTTTGAAACTTGGCACTTGTACCAAGACATTGCCAAAAGCGATCGTTGTGACTTCGTCTGTCAATTTCGTATAGACGGCACGGACCAGTCGAAATCGTTGGATTTGGAACGGGGCAAGTGAATATATATATGGTAGGCCTACATGTGTATCAGACCTATTAGGCAATTCCTACAATTGTGGGTTAGAAGTTGAAAATTACTAACCTTGGCATGAAAACACTGGCAGATGGTGCTTTTTTCTACAATTACCACTATACCTCCGCTGATATGTCTTTCACTGTATTATTGCCACTGCCGCAGGTTTTGACTACAATGTAGTCATTTCTCACTTGTTATAATAAAGGATTCTCTTTCATTCTGTTGTATGGGAGCTTTAACCTAATGTTTCCTTCATGGTTGCCAATAATGTATCACTTTGGGTGGGACGTTGCTACATTTTGATACGTTTCCACTGCAACATCGTATTGTGATGTTGCAAACCAATTCCATATCATGACTTCAACAAAGGACATTGCGCTTTACATATTGACGCCAGCTGATATTACAATAGAAATGTCGCACTGAACGCGGATATGTCCAAATAAAATGTACCACAATGACCATCGTGGTCTGCAATGCCATCGACCTTAATTTGGAAGTTATTTGAGTTGTTCTTGCATCATTTTATTGGGAAGTTCTTCATGTAAGGATCTTCAAACCGGGAACACATGCAGTGTGCAATACAGCTTGTCAAGTAGCTTTTCCAGGTTTAACAAGATTCCCTACATGTAGTCACCTATTGTGTTTTCCTTACGTGATGAATAGGCCTTTTTATTGCAGTGTTTTTATGTTATCACTGTTATCTCTTTTTATGTTATCGAGTCACAAATTCACCTTACGGCACATATTGCATTGTGAATAGGTATGAAGTGTGAATGTAAGCCTTAATTAATGTTGATTCATTTGTACGTACAGACGTAGGTTTAGGTTCCATCCAGCGTATACTCAGATCTAACATTTTTGTTTTTGCAGATATATTAAAATCGCGCACATTTGGGCATTTGCATGGAATTATTTATAAAATAACCAACAATCATTCAAAATTGCCCCAGTTTGCACAAAAAGAAACCTGTGATGTAAACAATTATGTGAACCTAATTTATTACAAACTATTTCTTTATGGCCTCCATGAAGGGAGGAAAATATATGGTCTACTGTTATATTGCATGAAAGGTTGCCTAGAATTTTGCATATTTCGCCCCGTAATCTCGGCTTGATATACTCAGTCAAATTAAAATTGCAAGGTCTGCATGTAGTTCTCCTGGTCGAACAAGGACATACTGGGCACACAGATAATTTAAGTGCCTAAACTCTACTGTCAATTAGATTGCTGAACAACCACCAAATTGAACTTGAGGAAAAGGCCATACCAACAAACACAAGTACATGTATCAGGGATGTCGTTAGAAGGCAGTATTTGCATCCCTTTTTGGCCTCCAACTATGAGAAATACTGCCCAAAACAGCCGCCTACTTTTCACGCAATTTCTGTACTTCAAGCACTACATGTCACTTCTTGTGGCTGCCCACTTCCATGCCTTCCACCTGCTACTTCAAAACTTAGTGACATCCCTGTATAGTGTTTCTAGGTGAAACAAGTACATGTGTAAAGAACAAAGGCGGTGGGTTCTTACATGGTCCACATACGTGCAAGCCCCAACTATCAAATACAACCCATTCACTTATAAATTTTCTAGGTCAAACAAGTGCATAAACAGCATATAACGGTGGGTAGGACAATGTGGTTGAATAAGTTAATGAACATGATTGACTGATAAAATTTTGTCTGTTACAAAGGAAAATTGGAGCCAAATACTAAAGCGGCATATCTGACATGAGTAAAAATTGAAGAGTGAATCTTGGGGGAAATGATATTTTATCTACCCAAGGGAGGATCATCAATAAGGCTTGTCCGTCTCAAAGGAAAATTGGAACGAAATACCAAACTGGCGTAGCTGACATAGCTCAAAATTTCATAGGAAAGAATATTACAGAGGATATCTATGTAAGGGGGACAACTGTCGTGTATGCTTCCCAGGGTGAAATAGTTTAGGTAGAATGAACTTATTCATCTGATGTATAAAAATTAATATTCAAAAGACACAAAATGGATGGGAAAGCAAACTGGGGTATCTTACATGTCTATAATTTCAAGACGATGTAAGGGGGACAATTCACTGGCAAATATGCTTCACAAGATAAAATAGTAGCGGTAGAATGAACTTGGTTATCTGATGTATCAAAATTAATATTCAAAAGACCCAAATTAAAGGAAAAACAAACTGGCGTATCTGACATGATTATAATTTCAACACTCGGTGAATCATCAGAAACATGTTTTGATCTGTAGATTTCCAAGTGTGACTACTCAATATGGCTTTTCTCTCTGAATGGAAAATGGAAGTGAAATACCAAACTGGCGTATCTGACATGACTGAAAATTTTGGAGTGAATCTTGGAAAACGATATTTTTTCTCCCCAAGGGGGACAACTCAAAATAACTGAATTGTCTGTCGCGAATGAAAATTTGAGTGAAAATCCAAACTGACATGTCTAAAAATTGAAGAGTGAATCTTGAGGAAATTATATTTTATCTACACAAGGGGGACCACTCGATATAGCTTGTCTGTCGCGAAGGAAAATGGGAGTGAAATACCAAACTGGCGTATGTGACATGGCTAAAAATTCAAAGGAGAGAATAATTTACAGAGGACATCTACATAAGGGGGACAATTCACTGTCACGTATGCTTCCCATTGTAAAATAGGAGAGGTACATGTAGAATGAACTTATCTGATAGTTAATATCAAAAGACGTAAAATGGTAGAGAAAGCAAACTGGCGTATCTGACATGCCTAGAATTTCAACACTCTGTGAATCTTCGGAAACAAGTTTTATCCGTAGACCCAAGGGGAACTACTCAATATGGCTTTTGTCTCAGAATGGAAAATGGGAGCGAAATATCAAACTGCCATGTCTGACATAACAAAAAATTCAAGAGTGGAACTTGCGGAAAATATATTTTATCTACCCAAGGGAGACGACTCAATATGTCTTGTCTGTCGCGAAGGGAAATAAGCGGAATACCAAACTGGCGTATCTGACATGGCTAAAAATTTCAAAGCAGACAATAAATAACAGAGGACATCTATGTAAGGGGGACAACTCACTGTCACTTACGTTTCACAGGGTAGAATGATGTTAATTTTCTGATGTATAAAATTAATATTCAAAAGACGCAAAATGGAAGGCAAAGCAAACTGGCGTATCTGACATGACTATAATTTCAAGACTCGATGAATCTTTGGAAACAAGTTTTATCCATAGACCCAAGGGGGATTACTCAATATGGCTTTTCTCTCTGAATGGAGAATGGGAGCGAAATACCAAACTGTCGTATCTGACATGACTAAAATTGAAAGTTGAATCTTGGGAAATATTTTTTCTACCCAAGGGGGACAACTCATTATTGATAAATTGATGTCGCGAAGGAAAATTGAATCGAAATACCAAACTGGCGTATCTGACATGCCTGAAAATTGAAGACTGAATGTTGGGGAAATTATATTTTATTTACCCAAGGGGGACGACTCAATATGGCTTGTCTGTTGCGAAGGAAAATGGGAGTGAAATACCAAAGTGGCGTATCTGCCATGGCTAAAAATTTCAAAGTGAGAGAATAATTTACAGAGGACATCTATGTAAGGGGGTCACTGTCACGTGTGCTTCCCAGCATAAAAGAGGAGAGGTAGAATGAACTTAGTTATCTGATGTATCAAAATTAATATTAAGACCCAAATTAAATGAAAATCAAAATGGCGTATCTGACATGGCTATAATTTCAATACTCGGTGAATCATCGGAAACAAGATTTTATCTGTAGACCCAAGGGGGACTACTCAATATAGTGTTTACTCGCAAGGGAATAACTCTGTCGCGAAGGAAAATGGGAGCGATAAACCAAACAGGCGTATCTGACATGGCTAAAAATGTCAAACCACAGAATAATTTACAAAGGACATCAATGTAAGGGGGACAACTCACTGGCATATATGCTTCACAAGATAAAATAGTAGAGGTAGAATGAACTTAGTTATCTGATGTATCAAAATTAATATTCAAAAGACCCAAATTAAAGGAAAAGCAAACTGGCGTATCTGACATGATTATAATTTCAACACTCGGAGAATCATCGGAAACAAGATTTTATCTGTAGACCCAAGGGGGACTACTCAATATGGGTTTACTCGCAAGGAAAAACTCGATGTGAAATATCAAAGTGCCATATGTGACATGACTAAAATTTAAAGTGTCCCTCTTCGGAAATGACGCTATATCTACCCAAGGGGGACTACTCAATATGGTTGTCTGTCTCAAAGAAAATGAGAGCGAAATACCAAACTGGCGTATCTGACATGGCTAAAAATTTCAAAGCAGAGAATAATTTACAGAGGAGATGTACATGTACGTAAGGGGGACAACTCACTGTTATGTATGCTTCGCAGGGTAAAATAAGAGACGAAGAAAGAAGTTACTTATCTGATGTATAAAAATTAATATTCAAAAAACACAAAATGGATGGAAAAGCAAACTGGCGTATCTGACATGACTATAATTTCAACACTAGGTGAATCATCGGAAACAAGATTTTATCTGTAGACCCAAGGGAGACTACACAATATGGGTTTACTTGCAAGGGGAAAAATGGGTTTACTTGCAAGGGAAAAACTCGGTGTGAAGTATCAAAGTGCCATATGTGACATGACTAAAATTCAAAGTGTTTCTCTTCGGGAATGACGCTATATCTACCCACGGGGGGGGGGCTACTCAATATGGTTGTCTGTCTCAAAGAAAATGGGAGCGAAAATCCAAACTGGCGTATCTGACATGGCTAAAAATTTGAAGCCTAAGTTAATCTTCGGAAACAGGTTTCGACCTGTAGAACCAAGGGTGACTACTCAATATGGCTTTTCTCTCTGAATGGGAAATGGAAGCGAAATACCAAACTGGCGTATCTGACATGACTGAACATTTAAGATTGAATCTTGGAAAATGATTTTTTTTCTACCCAAGGGAGACAACTCAATATGGCTGAATTGTCTGTCGCGATGGAAAATTGCAGTGAAATACCAAACTGACAAATCTGACATGACTGAAAATTGAAGAGTGAAACTTGAGGAAATGATCTATTTTTCTATCCAAGGGGGATGACTCTATATGGCTTGTCTGTCGCAAAGGAAAATTGGAGCCAAACACCAAACTGGCGTATCTGACATGACTAAAAATTGAAGACTGAATCTTGGGGAAATATTTGACCTACCCAAGGGGGACTACTCGATATGGCTTGTCTGTCGCAAATGAAAATTGGAACCAAACTGGCGTATCTGACAGGACTAAAATTGAACATTGAATCTTGGGGAAATGATATTTTTTGATAATAGTATTATTAAATTGTCTATCGCATCGGAAAGTTGGAGCGAAAGCAAACTGGCGTATCTGACATGCCTATAATTTCAATGCTCAGTGAATCTTCGGAAACAAATTTTGTTATTTGTAGATCCAAGGGGGACTACTCAATATGGCTAATCCTGCCGAAAACGTTGAAAATGAGACATAAGATTTGAGTGATAGAATGATCTGCCGTGATCCCTTACATGGAGGAATGACCATATAAATCCAGTCGAACTGGAATTACTGGTAGTATCCGATACATGAATATATACCTCATCATGTCGAGTTTGTCTATATAATCGTTCTTTGAGTGTGTTACGTTGGACAAAGTAAAAAGTGTGTTGGACAATACTTATTCGAGGGCCTTAGGTTGAACAAAGAGAAGATTAATAACCTAAATGACTCGACAGAGTAAACGAAAACTATGCCCCAGGACACAAGAACTATTTTCGTATGTTTCGCTTGGGAAAATATGCCGTCCATGAGTTGCAAATAAAGCAACAAATATCATGGCTGGGTTATTAGATAGGAGGCGGACATTATCTGACATATCCAGAGTTACGCAGTTATGACGAGGACTAAAGAGAGTGTCCGATGAAACAATGCAGAATATAAAGGAATCGGCTACAAGCTAAGTTGAGAAGTTACACAATTAGGTGAGAAAAGAAGAAAGAGTTTATTGATGGAGTTTATTGATTTTGTTTGTCAACGAGAATCGAACCCACGGCCCTTCGAATATGTATGTATTTGTAATCACTATGCTTTGCCATAACGTACTATGAATCCAAAAACCAAAATACGGAACTGAAATATCGGGTAAAGAGAGAAATTAATCGATGAAAGTGCATGGGCAAACGCATAGAAACGAAAAGAAAGAAAACTTGGGCGGGGAGTGGGGGTGGGAGCGCACTCAGTTCTGCCAGCAAATGGAACTCGACCTTACTTAACATTATAAATCATTCATGTCATTGAACGCTGAAAAATAAAAGTATATATTTTCATTCACATATTTTAGTCTAATCATACTGTGTGCTATAGTTATATTAAGTTAGAATGACGGTGAAGGCAAGAAGCGTATTATCCACGTTTTTGCAAGGTACTGATTCAACTGAAGGAAATGAAATTAATTATAATAGTGCTAGCCTGCTACCTGATGCCAATCCTGATAAGAAACGACAAAGAATTGTTTGATTCTTCTCGCACTATCTTTAATCCGACGGGAAATACATAGATTGCTCGGAATCCAGGGCATTTCCCCCAGTGGACATTTTTCCCAGCCATGGACATTTCCCCCAGTGGGCATTTCCCCTAGTGCACATTTCCTCCAGTGGACATTTCCCCCACCCTATATTTTTAGATTATTGCGAACACAATTTTTTTTTTGGTATTTTCAATGAAAAGGATTATGGGTTGCCACATATGTTTTACGATAAACGCGTCAAATAGTGATAATATATTATACATATACACAGTATATAGCAGTATTATACCGTCTTATATCACATTTTAAAACAATATATCACATATTTTTACAACAAATTTTACGAGAAAGCACATTATATATTATATAGCACATTTTTAAACAATATAATGGATCACATAGTGATAGCATATATTTTGACATTTTAAGAAAACATTATATCACACATGAGTAGTGTGACTTGCGTCACAGGACCTACGAAGTAGGGTGAGGAAGATGACTTGGGGGTCCAAGCGTAATGTTATAGGTCACCTAAATAGGTCAAATTTTCATCAAAAATAGTTCAGCTCAGAACTTGCTGGTAACAGTCCTCTAACGCACGTTCATGCTAAAAATCAAGGTTCTAATGTCAACGGTTCTCCTTATTTTGCCGACGAAAGGACTCCGATGGACTCACTCACTCATAACCGGATAATTTGCAAATGAGATCCTACTTCGTAGGAATAGTGGTAAAATAAAAGATGTATTTTTAAATAATATTATTTTGTTCTATTTTTTACCTCACTTTTCACTACAGTTCAGTTTTATGCCCATCAAATGGCTTCATGACACCGACCTAGGAAGTTAATGTTACCCTATACACCATGAATACATCTTTTATATTGTTTTATCACTTTGTGATTCATTTATCGTAAAACATATGTGGAAATCCTTATATCCTTATAAGTATATAGAAGAAGAAGAAAATGTGTTATTGCCAAATTATTTAAAAACCCTGTTCAAAATAACCTAAAAATATAGGGTGGGGGGAATGTCCATTGGGGAAAATGTCCACTGGGGCAAATGGCCACTGCGAGAAATGTCCATGGGGGAAATGTCCGCTGGGGGAAATGTCCATTGGGGGAAATATCCGTACACCGACTGCTCTGAGATATCTTTATCTTTGGTGAAGTTTGAAGGAGATTAGACTTAGAGATTAGCTCTGTGAATGTTCCATCGTAAATTTAGCTCATTGCATTGAGTGAATTCACTTGGAACATCAACTAAATCTGATTTATATACTACATGTATGCCTGAATATCGTATTTAGATTTCAAAGTCCAGTATTTATGAAACTGCGTGGATTATCTACATAGGATAAACAGAATATTACTGAGAATCATGCAGTTTCGCCCGCTATGAAATCGGCAAAATCACAATGATAACTCCACAGGCTCTCACCACCGTCGAAGCTCCACACAACAATCACACACGACTGGTAAATTTAAATCTGGCTATAACTTATCGTAACCATTCGATTTTGATCAAAATAGTGCTATTTGGGTGGACATGAACGAAATCAAGGGGGCGAATGCGGGTTTTATTTGAAATGAGAACGTTCTATGCAAAGACAAACACCCTGTGAAACCAGGCAGATCAACGAGAAACCAATGCGTCAGTCCTGCCCGGGTGCAGACAGCGAGACAAGCCCCAGGATGGTCCGTGCTTTTCTGCTGAAGGGGAGGGGGGGAGTTGGCTGATGGGTCGCCATGAAAATCTTTTATTTGAGATATAAAGCTAATAAAATTCTTGAGATCTGCTGGATGTCATCGATACTAAAGTGCAGGATACCCGACTGAAAGAAATTCGCTTGCAGCACGTGCGATTTGTTGACAGCAAAGTAGTCCGCGAGTGACGTCACTGTGAAAATAACCAGTGTTTCAGTGTATCTTCAGTCGAAAAAGCCAACAAAATCTGGATTATTTTAATGTTAAAAAAAAATCAGGATAAAGAGAAGAAGTATATAATAAAAAGAAAATCACCTGTTTCTTGACGAATACCATAAATATTTCATCTCGTGGGGTGAGAAAATTGGCATTTTCACTCGTGGCTTCACCCCACTCGATGAAATATTTATGGTATTCGTCAAGAAACAGGTGATATCCTCTATATATCACCTTATCTATAGGCGGGTGGAGAAATATTCGCCTCATCCACACTTTGGGAGGCAAAAAGTATAACTGACCTTATTGCTTGTAAATTTACGGTCATGCTACGATACGTATATATATATGGATACGTAATATAATATTTCGGTATCTGGTATGGGCATTTAAGGATAGGAGTCCAACAGGACAGGAGCTCTTTACACAGGAGCCCTTATATATACGAGCCCGATTGGCTTATTCGAAAAGTGGACACGAGCCCACAACTATATATTTTGCCGGGGAATATCAGATAAATACATGAAAGGTAAATGTTAACAAATACAATGGCAAGAACAATTTGGCACAAAAGGTTTTCATCAATTATAAAAAAACATGAATTCCTTTTCTGGTGTTTACTAAATTTAATGAATAAATTTCAAGAAAGAAAAAAGTCGAAAAAATCATTTGTTCTCTAGTACAAACAAGATAAAATATAAAGACGGAAATGAGCTGACAACTTATCATTGAGATATTTGGAAAATATATGGTACATGTAAAAGCAAAACATAAAACCAACGAAAAAATACTTATTTTCTCCTATATATTTGTCTGGTTATTATTATTCCGAATCAAAATATTTTTTCTTCATGAAATTTAATAATCCTTTTTTAAAATAATTTATTAAACTGTTTCGTGCCAAATTGTTTGTGTCACATTTGTTAAAATTCTTCTTCACATGCATTTCTCCGATATTCCCCAATGAAAATACGTGTGTATAGTTGTGGGCTGGTGTCCACTTCTCGAAAAAGCTAATTGGGATCTTGTCCATAAGGGCTCCCAACCTATTGCGCTCCTGTCCTAAAAATTTTCCTGTCTTGGATCCCTTGAGTACAATTAACAGTTACAACATAAAATTATGACTAAACCCACAAGAAACGTTGAGGTTAGTATATTGGTAAGAGCAAGTAGGTAGGAGGTTGATTACATGTATGAGAAAATACAAATCATAAAAATATGCCGTATACAGCTACCAAAAATACAGCAAAAAGCGCGCTTATCCATTCTCAGACCTATTAACTTTATTTCGTTGTATTTTGTAAATATTTATATCATTTTGGCAACCAGATTTCCTGGAACGTTTGTACAGTTTGTGACGAATTCTCATTTCATACTTCATTTCACCGGTTATCCAGTTCTTATCTGATGGCCGTATTGTTACTAGCCTGTTTGGGATAGTATCTTTGGCAGAGTTCAATATATTTTCAGTAACAATCTTACACCAAGTCTCTACTGAATTTCCATCTGATAGGCCTTCCCAGTTTGAAGTTTTAAGTACATTACGGAACCTTTCCCAATCGGCTTTGTCGTAATTCCATACCTTTCGCGTGAAGCTTTTCTCTCTAATAATCTTGGAGTGAAGTTTAACAAATACGGGACAATGATCGCTACACAAGTTAGACAAGACACCAGATTCGGTGATGTTGTCAAGCGTTGAACAAATAATCGGATCTAATAAGGATCCCGATGCAGGACGTGTGGCCTCTGTTATAATCTGGTTCATACCAAAACTGGCTACTAGGTCGGTTAGATGGTATTTTGAAGAATATGCATAACTATTATTCCCATGTATATATATATATTTTTTTCTTCAATTTCTTTCAATATCCCCATCGTATCTATATAACCGCCAACTGAACTGAAACACGCTATAGTTTTACACAAGGCAAAGAAGAATGGAAAAGGAAGAAAAAAAAATGATCGAACTTTATATAGTCTAATTGAAGTGTTTATGATATAGCAACTCGAACGTGTATGCGAGTCAGTCAGGCTGAACCATGCCGTACTACTTTCGGCTATAATCCTCAATCGTTTTTTTTTTCAATCGCTTATATTTTCTCGATTAATAAACGATTGAATCGCGATATCGCTTTTTATTCGCGAGAATTTTCTCGATTGAAAAACGATTGCCAACAGAAAAAAAACCATTCGAACAGCGATCGCGAATGAATCGTTTATTTTGAAGGAAAAAAACCATTCCTTCGCGCCTTGGAAAATCGCGACTTCGAGAAAATTTGACGAAATAAATGATTCATTCGCGAACGATAATTGGAAACGGTGCCTAAACCGCTGACAGACAACCAATACTCTCTAAAGGACTCGTTTGATGCTGTAGAGCGAATACGCGCCACTCCCCAAGACCTCTTTTTGGATGGATACAGATTTGTTTCTTTTGATGTGGAATCCTTATTTACAAATGTTCCCTTAAAAAAGTTATAAATATTATCCTTGATCGTATATACAAGGATAAGATCATCACTACCAACTTCAGACGAAGTACGCTGAAAAAGTTGATCACAGACTCTTGCAATAAAACACCATTTTCTTTTCAACGACATCTTATACCAGCAACTGGTGTGTCTATGGGCTCTCCCTTAGGTCCCACGCTTGCCAATATACTATTGACGGAGCTGGAAAAATCTGTTTTAGACCAACTTATCAAGGATGGCACACTAAAATTTTACGTCAGATATGTGGATGACACGCTTGTGCTCGCGAAACCGGAGGACTTCAACCGGAGGACTTAAAATATGGTCCTGACAGATGGGTATGACCTAACAAGGCGATCAGAGTCATAACCAAACCCGTGTGTCGGATGTACTCAGATAATTTGTTTCTGATGGTCAGGCAAATAGATGCGGCCCTTATATAATGACAAGGTTTTCGCCATTTCATATTAATAGTAGCCACAGCTGTTCTTTAGTGGGCCCCCCCCCCCCACCAGATAGGTCTGAAGGAAGTGAATAAGATACTTGTCAATCAAGGTGGACAGATGAAATATGAAGGGGATATCTGACAGCGGGGGTCATTAATGTGCTCTTTGTTAAACATAACGCACTCGGATAAACTGTCATGCAGGTTACTGTAACGTGCAATTTATTTGACATAACGCCCACGCAGAATGAGGCAAACATTTCCCGGTCATATAATATAGAAAATGCTAGAATTAATTAGTTCGTTATCCTCGTTTCAATAAAGATGACAGGCAAATAAATTCGATTACAGTCGAAACTGAATATAAATCCAGTCGAACTGGAATTACTGGTAGTATCCGATACATGAATATATACCTCATCATGTCGAGTTTGTCTATATAATCGTTCTTTGAGTGTGTTACGTTGGACAAAGTAAAAAGTGTGTTGGACAACACTTATTCGCGGGCCTTAGGTTGAACAAAGAGAAGATTAATAACCTAAATGACTCGACAGAGTGAACGGAAACTATGCCCCAGGACACAAGAACTAGTTTCGTATGTTTCGCTTGGGAAAATATGCCGTCCATGAGTTGCAAATAAAGCAAAAAATATCATGGCTGGGTTATTAGATAGGAGCCGGACATTATCTGACATATCCAGAGTTACGCAGTTATGACGAGGACTAAAGAGAGTGTCCGATGAAACAATGCAGAATATAAAGGAATCGGCTACAAGCTAAGTTGAGAAGTTACACAATTAGGTGCGAAAAGAAGAAAGAGTGTATTGATGAAGTTTATTGATTTTGTTTGTCAACGAGAATCGATCCCACGGCCCTTCGAATATGTATGTATTGTTTGTAATGACTATGCTTTGCCATAACGTACTATGAATCCAAAAACCAAAATACGGAACTGAAATATCGGGTAAAGAGAGAAATTAATCGATGAAAGTGCATGGGCATTCGCATAGAAACGAAAAGAAAGAAAACTTGGGCGGGGAGTGGGGGTGGGAGCGCACTCAGTTCTGCCAGCAAATGAAAACTCGACCTTACTTAACATTATAAATCATTCATGTCATTGAACGCTGAAAAATAAAAGTATATATTTTCATTCACATATTTTAGTCTAATCATACTGCGTGCTATAGTTATATTAAGTTAGAATGACGGTGAAGGCAAGAAGCGTATTATCCACGTTTTTGCAAG